>OX463232.1:82226502-82394002 GCA_949820135.1 Sylvilagus floridanus
AGAGAGCCTGTCCACAGCAGGGACGCCACGCTCTGTCCACACCATCTCCAGGCCCATCATGCAGATTCTGAGGTCCATACACAAATGCACAGAAATCAGACAGAAATCCCGAAAACACAGCACTGAGGCCACGCGCCACGGGCTGAGCCGCCGCCTGCAGCACCAGTGTCCCATCCGGGCGCCGGCCGGACTCCCGGCTGCTCCTCTTCCAATCCAGCTCCCTGCTCACACACCTGAGAAAGCAGAGGACGGCCCACGTGCTGGGGCCCTGCACCCGTGGGAGACCTGGAGGCAGCTGCTGGCGCCTGGCCCAGCCTGGCCCAGCTGTGCAGGCCATTCTGGGGAATGAACCAGCAGAGGGAAGACCTCTCTCTCTCTTGCCTTCTGTGTAGCTCTGTCGTTCAAATATATCGAAAAAGAAGGAGGAGAAGGAGGGGAAAGGAAGGGAGAGGGAGAGAAGGAGGGGGAAGGGAAGAAGAAGGAAAGAGAGAACAAAGAAAACAGAGCCAAGCTAGACGCCAGTGAGCTCCCACTACGCCCTGGTGACGGGAGGGGGCACGAGCCTGGCACCAGAGTCCAGAGGCAGACCCGCGCGGATCCGGCTGAGCGGCTCCCAGCAAAGGTGCCCTCCCCCGGCCCTGGGGAAGGTGCTCCATCAGCCAATGCAGACGGAACGAGCGGTGGGCCCACCTCACGCCACGCGGAGACACTCCCCACGGAGCAAGAACGGGACATAAAGCAAAGCCACACCTGCACTGAAAAACTGGAGGGGGCCGGTACCGTGGTGCGGCGGTCAAGCCGCTGCTCGGGATACCGCACTCCATGTCAGGGTGCGGGTCTGAGAGGCAGCGGCTCTGCCTCCGACCCAGCGCCCCACTAACGTGCCTAGGAAGGGCCCTGCCAGCCACACAGTGCAGCTCCCGGCTTCAGCCTGGCCCGGACCTGCTGCCTCAGCCACTGGGAAGGAACCAGCGACGGGAGAGCTGTCACTCCGCCTCCCGTGTATGCACCCCCTAGACTCAGACGTCGTCAGAATTAAACCTTCCATTACAGCGCTTCATTTACGGGACAAAGGCTCTTTCAAATCAAATGCAGCCAAGCACTGCGGCGCAGCCTGGTTAAGCCCTCACAGGCGGCGCTGGCATCCCACTGGGCGCCGGGCCAACTCCCAGCTGTTCCTGCCATCCAGCTCCCTGCTGATGCTCCTGGGAGAGCAGCAGAAGATGGCCAAGTGCTTGGGCCCCGGCATCCACTGAGAGACCCAGATGGAGTTCTGGGCTCCTGGCGTCAGCCACGTGGGGAGTGAACCAGTGGATGGAAGAATCTCTGTGTCTCCCTCTCTCTCTGTAACTGCCTTTCAAATAAATAAAGTATTTTTAAAAGCATTGACTGCGGGCCGACGCTGCGGCTCAATAGGCTAATCCTCCGCCTGTGGCGCCGGCACACGGGGTTCTAGTCCCGGTCAGGGCGCTGGATTCTGTCCTGGTTGCCCCTCTTCCAGTCCAGCTCTCTGCTGTGGCCCGGGAGGGCACTGGAGGATGGCCCAAGTGCTTGGGTCCTGCACCCACATGGGAGACCAGGAGAAGCACCTGGCTCCTGGCTTCGGATCAGCACGGTGCGCCGGCCACAGCACCCCGGCCACAGCGGCCATTGGAGGGTGAACCAACGGCAAAGGAAGACCTTTCTCTCTGTCTCTCTCTCACTGTCCACTCTGTCAAAAAAAAAAAAAAAAAAAAAAAAGCATTGACTGCAGGGCCAGTGCTGCGGCACAGTGGGTGAGGCCACTGACCCCAGTGCCAGCATCCCATACAGGCACTGGTTTGAGCCCTGGCTGCTCCACTTGCAATCCAGCTCCCTGCTAATGTGCCTGGGAAAGCAGTGGAAGATGGCCCAAGTGCTTGGACCCCTGCACCCAGGTGGGAGACCCGGAAGAAGCTCCTGGCACCTGGCTTCGGCCTGGCCCAGCCCCAGCCATTGTCACTTGGGAAGTAAAACAGTGGAAGGAGGGTACCTCCCTCCCCCTCTCTGTAATTCTGACTTAAGGTAAATATTTTTTAAAAATCCAATGCATAAGCAACAGATGAAGACGAAGTGAGTGAATGTGATATATTCCTGTTACCATGGTGAACAGTCAGGAAGATGACCCGGGCGCACTGGGATCTGATTCACTCCAGAAGGTCGCACTGGTCAGGAACGCCCAGCAGCCTGGTGACTCAGCACAGCACCCTCTGGAGTCTGTTTATCAGAAGTCGCCTCACCGCAGCCTGGCACACGAGGCACCAGCCTCCCCAGGGCCCGCACGCCGCACGCCTGGCACACCACAGCCCCGGGAGCTGGGCCGGGCGAGGCGAGGGTGCCGGGGGCTCTCAGGGAAGGCCCAGTGCGCCCAAACGCCCTCCGGTCCTCCCCACCTCCGCAAGCACCTCCGTCCAGGGAAGGGCCACGATGGCCAGCCCGGCCATCACCCGTGAGGAAGCAGCCCGGCGGGGCCCACGGTGGGGGGGGTCTGCAGGACTCGGGCTGGAGGAGATGGGAACCCGTGTCCTGGCGTCGTGGCAGACCACGCCAGAAGCAGGAGCCTGGCAAGCCTCACCGTCAGCAGCGCTTACTGCCGAGCGACACCCGCTGGGGAGCCTCTATCCCTTCCTCAGCTGCCGGAAGCCCAGGGTCACCAGGCCCTCACGGCACAGAGGGCCGGCGCAGGGGCATCCATCGGAACACCCAGAGGAGTCAGAGGAAGGAACTCTGTGTCCCAGGGGACCCCCAGGTGCCTGTGGTGGGCGTCTGCCCACAGCCTGTCCCGGGCAGTCGTCCTAAGTACCCCTGGGAACCGCCGCGCTGGTCTAGGATTCCGAGCAAGCGCCCACCATCAGAGCAGGGGGCAGCCCTGACCTCCCTCCGCTCCCCAAACCATCAGGCTGTGTCTGGGTCAGCCAGACGCCCACCACAGCTTCCTGGGGACGGAAGCGGCTGTGGGGTCATGCTGAGCTGATAACAGGCCCACCCACAGGAGCACCCTGTCCCTGCAGCCGCCCACTGCTCAAGACACTAGAAGCCACGAGGTGGACAAGGTGGACAAGGGGCCAGCGGCACATTCCACTGGGGAGGCGGCCTCGCAGCAGCTGACAAGGACAGCTGTCAAGAGTCCACAGCAGATCCCTCGGCACCTCCAAGACCCCACCCCATAGAGTCCCGAGTCCTGGGCGAGGCGTGCACAAGGCCACGTACAGACAGAGGCTGAAAGAGAAACCAAGAGAGGTGCACGGGCGTCTGGCGGCACAGAGCGCTGACTCGGACACCTGCAGGCCATGTTGAGGGGCTGGGTGCGGCACCTGCCACGCCTGGGGGACCTGGCCCCGCTCCAGTCACCGTGGTCTTTGGGGAGCGAAGCAGCGGATGGGGCTCCGTCTCCACACACACTGAAGAGTGGGAGGTTTAGGGCACCGTGGCACGGCGGGTTACGCCGCCCCGGGACACCTGCCTCTCTCAGCAGTGTCTGGGACGGAGCCCCCGGTGTTCCATCGTCTTCCTGCACACACTTGGGAGCCAGGAGGTGAAGGCCTAAGCATCAGGGTTCCTGCCACCCGTGGGGCAGTTCTGAGCTCCTGGCCGTGGCCTGGCCCAGCAGTGGCCATTGGCATTTTAGGAGTTGACCAGGGGATGAGAGATCTCTCTGTGTCTCTCCCTCTCTGTCACCCTGCTTTTCAAATACATAAAATTTAGGGAACAAATTGGGGGGGGGGGCAGGTGTCTGGTGCCGCGGTTCAGCTGCCAGGCACCAGCATGTCACAGGGTTGGATTCCTGGCTCCACGTCCAACCGCAGCTGCCAGAGGCGGCAGGTGACTGCTCAGCCACCTGGGTCTCTGTCACACACGCGGGACACTCGAGACTCCCTGGCTGGCCTGGCCCAGGCCTGGCTGTTACAGGCGTTCGGGGAGTCAATCAGCAAACAGAAGAGCTCCCTGACCAGCCTTTGGAAAACGAAACGCGCGGGCATGTGGCCGAGCAGTTAAGCAGCCACCTGGCTGCGTGTGCGCGAGCTGGACTGCCGAACGAGTCCTGGCGCCGTTTCGCCGCAGCTTCCTGCTGACGCACAGCCAGGGAGGCAGCGGGTGACGGTCAAGCATCTGGGTCCCACTGCCACCCACACAGGAGAACCAGCCCAATTTTCCGGCCCCTGACTTTGGCCTGGCCCAACCCCAGCTGTTCAACAATTATCTGTGGAGACAGCAGATGGCAGATCTCTATCATTCTGCTTTTCAAAAATAAACAAATAAAACTTAAAAAAAAAAAACACACACACACACACAATGCAAAAAATCAAATAGGTGGGACCAGCACTGAGTCACTGCCTACAGCACCAGCATCCCTTACGGGCACAGGTTCAATTCCCGGCTCCAACACTTCCGATCCAGCTCCCTGCTAATGCACCTGGCAGTCAGCAGAGGACGGCCCAGATGTCTGGGCCCTGCACCCACGTGGGGACCTGCGAGAAGCTCCTGGCTCCAGTCTGTCCCAGTGTGGCCATTGTGACCATTTAGGGAGTGAACCAGCAAATGGACCTGCGCTCTCTCTCTGCCTCTCCCTCTCTCTGTAACTCTGCCTTTCAAATAAATCTTTAATAAATAAAGTCAAACAGGCATTCAGTCTCTCTGGAGGTGTTCCAGCCTGCAGGACAGTGCCAGGAAGCAGGGAACTGTGGCCGCGTCTAGAACCCATCCCAGGTGCTGGGCTCACCTCCTGCCCCCCGCCGGGCACCAGGCTCACCTCCTGCCTCCAGCCAGGTGCCCAGCTCACCTCCTGCCCCCCCGCTGGGCACTGGGCTCACCTCCTGCCCCATGATGGGCTCACCTCCTGCCCCCCGCCGGGCACTGGGCTCACCTCCTGCCCCATGATGGGCTTACCTCCTGCCCCCCTCTGGGCTCACCTCCTGCCCCATGATGGGCACTGGGCTCACCTCCTGCCCCCCACCGGGCACTGGGCTCACCTCCTGCCTCCCGCCAGGCACTGGGCTCACCTCCTGCCCCACGATGGGCTCACCTCCTGCCTCCTGCCAGGCACCTGGCTTACCTCCTGCCCCCCACTGGGCACTGGGCTCACCTCCTGCCCCATGATGGGCTCACCTCCTGCCCCCCGCAGGGCACTGGGCTCACCTCCTGCCCCATGATGGGCACTGGGCTCACCTCCTGCCCCACGATGGGCTCACCTCCTGCCTCCTGCCAGGCACCGGGCTCACCTCCTGCCCCCCCGCGGGCACTGGGCTCACCTCCTGCCTCCCGCCGGGCATCCTGTGGTGGTCCGTCTGGTTGCACTTAGTGGAGAACTCGTCCTTCTTTACAATCTTCAGTGTCCACGGCGGAGGAGAGAGGAGAGGCACAGAGTGAGTCCAGGGCCCCCTGAGCCAGGCCCAGGTCCCCTTGCCCTCTCCTGCTTCCCCGAGACGGGCCGGCATCGTGGCTGACGAGGTGGAGCATCACAGCTCTGCTCCCAGAAGATGCAGCCCCTGCCACTGTGCCTGGGAAGAGGTGGATGTTCCGGACCCCCCCGCCCCGGGGGCAGAGCTGCATGGAACTCCTGGCTGCTGGCTGCGGTCTAGCCCAGCCTGGCCCGGCCCTGGCTACCACGGCCATTTGGGCAGTGAACCAGCAGATGAAAGATCTCTGTCACTCTGCCTTTCAAATAAACAGAAAAGTAAGATGCCCAAGATGTCCCAAAACAGGGCCGGCCGAGGACAGGGCTCAGCACTACCCCAGCAGGACGTGGATGGCAGAAAGGGGCGTGGCAGGTGCCTGATGGCCACGGTGCGCATGGGCCCTCCTCACACGGACATCAAGGAAGACAGCATTTTACCCCACTGATTCTCCCCGCAATGGACAGACGGCAGAGAGGCACAGCTGCGAAGACCCCAGGGCTCCAAGTGGACGCACGGTCGAGACAGGGCCCCAACACCCCCCAGCGCCACGAGACAGCACAAGCACCGCCCCGCTCCCGTTCCCGCCAACCCGTGTGGGCACCGGCCCGCCCTGAGAGTGCCGAGAGCCCTCGCGGACGGCCCCGGGCCCTCGCCCGCACACTGAGACACTGACTGCCAGCCCTCACCCACCTGGATGTGGCCGTTGTGGGGCCCTTTGTGGCCATACATGCACTCCACGGTGGCAGCCTTCCTCTCCATCAGGTGGATCCTGAACAGGGGCTTGAACCTCATGGGGTCGTCCACACGCGGGTCGTGGGGCGGCAGGTACATCCAGCCGATGATGAACAAGCCGTCCACCTGTAGCCGCAGAGAGGACGCGAGTCCACGCACACTGCACCCGTGGCCCCAGCGCCCACCCACCCGCACCACCAGCCAGAGGGCAGGGAGATACAAGACCCTCACCGCCAACTAGCCCCAAATCTGCGCGAGAACCCGCAGGCTGCTCCCGCTCCAAATGCAAGCGGGGTGGGGGTGTCGGAAGGTGGCGAGGAGAAGAGTCCAGGAAGTGAGCCCAGCCACGCAGCGACCCAGCCGAGGTGGGCCGCAAACGCCTCCACCAGGCCCGGGGGGGCCGTGCTCGGGCCGGGGACCACAGCAAGGAAGAGACGACGCCTGCCCGTGGGGGGCGTGACGCCGACATGGCGGGTGCCACGTGAAGTGGGAACAGGGCAAATGCCAACGGGGAGGGGAGCTGCCTCTGGATGGCCTGCACAGGTGCTCACTCTACCGCTCTCTGTCCCTGGGTGCTTGTGGTGCAGGGGCGAGGAGGCAGGGCGGGGCACAGCCAGCAGCACCCCGCCCCCAGGGCTGCCCCAGTAGGGTCTTGGGGGCCCCTGGAAGGCCTCGCACACACAGCCCGGGGGGCCCAGCGGTCACCCCGCCCCAGGGCTGCCCCGGCAGGGTCTGGGGGGGCTCTGCGAGGCCTCGCACACACCGCCCGGGGCCCAGCGGTCACCCTGCCTCCTGGGAGGGTCTGGGGAGGCCCTGGGAGGCCTCGCACACACAGCCCGGGGGCCCAGCGGTCACCTTGCCCCCAGGGCCGCCCCGGCAGGGTCTGGGGGGGCTCTGGGAGGCCTCGCACACACCGCCCGGGGCCCAGCGGTCACCCTGCCTCCTGGGAGGGTCTGGGGGGGCTCTGGGAGGCCTCGCACACACAGCCCGGGGCCCAGCGGTCACCCCGCCTCCTGGGAGGGTCTGGGGGGGCTCTGGGAGGCCTCGCACACACAGCCCGGGGCCCAGCGGTCACCCCGCCTCCTGGGAGGGCGGGGCCACAGCTGAGCGCTCACCGTTTCCGGCTGAGAGCGGCCAGGTGGCAGCTCCACGGACTCCGCTCTCTCTCATTAGCCCTGCTTCCCGAAGCGGGCTTGTCTTCCTCTTACTCTCTCACTGCGGTAAGAGACACGATTAGCCCCACCCCCACCCGGGAAAGAAAAGGAACCTGCCCACGCTGGCAGCCTGGCTCAGCCCCGGAGCAGGCGGGCCCACAGGACGCACAGCCGACGAGCGCCAGCGCCCTTCTCAACAAACGCCAAACGACGGGGATTAAGAAGCCGGATTTTTCACCACCCAGCGCCCCACCTGCTGGACAGAGCTCACAGTGACACCAGGCCCTGCAGAACCAACACAGGCTGCCGGGCCAGGGCAGAGGCCACCTTGGGGGCACACACACCCACCATCCTTGATTACAAACACAGCTGTCCCTGGGGCCAGCTTCTACACGACAAGGGAGCAAAATCTAATCACCAGTCTGGGGCCCAGCACTGTGGCTTAGCAGCTAAAGCTGCACCCTGCAAGGCTGGCATCCTACATGGATGCTGGTTCGAGTCCTAGCTGCTCCACTTCCGATCCAGCTCTCTGCTATGGCCTCAGAAGGCAGCAGAGGACGGACCAAGGATTGTAGGAGACCCAGAAAAGCTCCTGGCTTCAGATCTTCCCAGCTCCTGCTGTTGCAGCCATTCGGGGAGTGAACCAGCAGACGGAAGATCTTTCTCTCTCTCTCGGAGCAAACCAGCAGTCGGAAGACCTCTCTCTCTCTCTCTCTCTCTCTCTCTCTCTCTCTCTCGGAGCATACCAGCAGTCGGAAGACCCCCGCCCCCGCCTCTGCCTCTCTGTAACTCCACTTTTCAAATAAATAAACAAATATTAAAAAAAAAAAAACAACACTAAACTCCAGCTCCCTGCTGCCCCGGGACGCTCGCTGCTCTCACCACACCGCAGGGCAGACCTGCAAGGCCCAGGGGGCAGCTCTAAGCCACACTCCCAGGCCCAGGCTTCTGCTCTGGACCCCAGCAGCAGGAAGGAGGTCCCGCAGGGGCACCCGCCGGGCAGAGAACCAGCGAGAAGCTCACTCGCCCAGACTGCCAAGAAAGTCAAACCAACCGTGTACTTACTTCTCAAAGAAGGACGGTGACCAAAAAGCGTGTAAAAATAGACCTACAGAGGGCAGACATGGCGCAGTGAGCTACACCGCCACCTGGGACACCAGTATCGCCTAGGGGAGCGCCGGTTCAAGTCCCAGCTGCCCCTCCTCCAACCCAGTCCCTGCTAACGTGCCAGGGACAGAGTGGAGGACGGCTCAAGTGCTTGGGTTCCTGCCACCCGTGTGGGAGACCTGGATGGAGGTCCTGGCTCCTGGCTTCAGCCTGGCCCCGCCCCAGCAGCTGCAGCCAACTGGCAGCAGATGGAAGACCTCGCCCCCCTCCCCGTGTGTGTGTGTGTGTGTGTGCACGCGCACGTGTGTTTCACTCAAATAAATAAATCTTAAAAAAAAAAAAAGCCGGCGCCGTGGCTCAACAGGCTAATCCTCCGCCTTGCGGCGCCGGCACACCGGGTTCTAGTCCCGGTCGGGGCGCCGGATTCTGTCCCGGTTGCCCCTCTTCCAGGCCAGCCCTCTGCTGTGGCCCAGGAGTGCAGTGGAGGATGGCCCAGGTGCTTGGGCCCTGCACCCCATGGGGAGACCAGGAAAAGCACCTGGCTCCTGGCTCCTGCCATCGGACGAGCGCAGCGCGCCGTCTGCGGCGGCCATTGGAGGGTGAACCAACGGCAATGGAAGACCTTTCTCTCTGTCTCTCTCTCTCACTGTCCACTCTGCCTGTCAAAAAAATAAATAAATAAATAAATAAAATCTCTAAAAAAAAAAAAAAAAAAACAGACCCATGCTCCAGTTGAGCCCAACCTCAAGTACTAAACCCCCACGTGTTAACACGCTGTCTGCAGACACCAGGAGGCAGCGGGGGCGGCTGGAGACCCGGACCCAAGGTGCCGAAGAGGGGCAGCCAGAGAGGGCCAAGGGGAGCTGTGTCAGCTCCATCCTCTCCCCAGGGCCATGGACCACCGAGCTGGGCAGAGGGTGGCCCAGGAGGCCACAAGTGCAGAGGCGCAGGCCGAGGGCACGGCTCAGTACAGCCAGGACAGAGCTGCCCCACCCTGGAGAAAGATGCGTGGAGCGCCGAGCCCACCGGAATCCCAGCTTCGGCCCCAGAGCACTGGCTGGACACTAACCTGTGTGGGGAGAGAAAAGCGAGCAGCTGGAGGCTGCTACGAGCTAACGCCCAGCGACGCTGCACACACGGAGCCACGGGAACCAGGCCACACACAGCGCTCTTTCCTCTCCACGCTCTGAAGAACACAACCTAACCGCCAAGCTTCCAACTGGGACGCGATCCGACTCGGACAATGCTTGCTTGGAAACTCCAGGGGTAGGCCGCCCCGCTTCCGAGCCAGCTCCCTGCTGGGACGCGATCCGACTCGGACAATGCTTGCTTGGAAACTCCAGGGGTAGGCCGCCCCGCTTCCGAGCCAGCTCCCTGCTGGGACGAGATCCGACTCGGACAATGCTTGCTTGGAAACTCCAGGGGTAGGCCGCCCCGCTTCCGAGCCAGCTCCCTGCTGGGACGCGATCCGACTCGGACAATGCTTGCTTGGAAACTCCAGGGGTAGGCCGCCCCGCTTCCGAGCCAGCTCCCTGCTGGGACGCGATCCGACTCGGACAATGCTTGCTTGGAAACTCCAGGGGTAGGCCAGCTCCCTGCTGGCCTGAGACAGCAGCGGAAGATGGCCCAAGCCCCTGGGCCCTGCACCCGTGTGCGAGAGCCAGAAGGAGCCCCAGGCTCCAGCCTGGCCCAGCCCCAGCTGCTGTGGCCATTTGGGGCGTGAACCAGTGGATAGAAGGCCCCTCTCTCCCGCGCTCGCTCTCTCTGTAACTGCCTTTCAACAAATCTTTTTTAAAAAAAAAAAGGGAGGGGGAACAAAAGAAAATTCCAGAAACTAGCCTCGGAAAGGCGGCTGGCCCTCCCTGGTCAGCGTGACGAGAGGCCTGGGTTCAGGACCGCAGGACTGAAGTAGCCCCCGGGACTGCGGCCAGCGCCTGATCAGCTGTGGCGGGGGGCGGACACGCAGCCGGCGCTGGCCTCTGCCCCGTCCCCGGCTCCTTCTTCCTCCCTTTGGCCCGGGAAGCCCCGCGTCCCCCTGAGCAGCCCGGCGCTGCAGACTGGCCTGCCACCTCCTTGTCTGCAGTGAGATGACACCTTCCCTCTGCCTCACCGACAGCACCGGCCACGGACCGCGCTTCGGTTACGGAGCCCAGCCCCTAGACAGGACGCGGCACCGGGGGCTCGGCTGACACCACGAAGAACCGCGCTGTGGGGACAAGCCCGCGCCCCAGAGGCGCCTCGGCGAGCCTGGGGCCTTGCTGGGGCCAGCACTCCACCCTCGCTGCCCGGAGCCCAGAGCCAAGAAGCTGCCTGGGAGACCATGTCAGCCTCACGCAGGGCTGGGGGAGGGGGGAATCTCTGGAGCAGCAGCCCCACGCCCAGGACGCCACACCCCTGCCCTGCAGGCTGTGGGAGAAAGCGCCCCTGCTGTGTGACAGCCGTGACGGCACCCGAGGGCTTTGTGGCGAGAGGCTCTGTGCGCGTGGAAACCCAGAACCCTGGCTTAACTGCAGTGTTGCCATGAAGCCTGCAAAACCTCCTCCCCCCCTCCCTACGAGAACGCACGCATCACACCGGGCCCAGCAGCGTCACCTCCTGAGTCCACTGCGGGGCCCGCTGTCGTGGGCAGCCACCACATGGCTACGCCCGCCCTCGGCCCTACTGGGCCATCTGTGCCCCGACGGCTGGACGGTGCCTCGTTCAGAGCCTGCACACGCAGCGGGGCAGCAGTCACAGCCGGCACCAGCGGCCTGTGCCACACGGTCCTCTAGGGAGGGGCTGCGGGCCAGCGGTGTTGGGGCTCGAGGGTCCCGCGGACATACTCCGTGCTCCCCGGGTGCCTGCGTCCGGCAGCTGAGCCTGACAAGGAGCCCCTTCTGAGTCCCTCTAACGTCCACACGTCCACGGCGGAAGAGGCCTGCAGGCCCCCGGCGGGCGGCAGCCCGGCCCGCGTCCCCAGCAGCCCACCGCCAGGCCCTCAGACTCACCACCACATTCAGCAGTCCTCCATAGGGCCCGATATCTGGCTGCCACAATCCCAAAATGTGTCTGTACCGGTGCAGCACTAAGGGAGAGAGAGAGAGCAAGGCTTCATTTCAGACCTGCCTGCACGCGGGAGGAAGGGGCGGGGGAGGCCCAGGCTGCCGGACACAGCCAGCGACGCCAGCAGAGCCCGCCCCGCCCCCGGCAAACGCCGCTCACCCCTGGAACCTCTGCACACGTGGTCTGGTGTGGGGAGCAAGCAAACGAGCAACCAAGCTACCTTAAGAACAGAACCAGCGCCCATGGGGCGTGGACTGCAGGTGTAGGGTCTGGGGTCTGCACACTGATCACGCCAGGCTGAGGGAGGGGGCTCAGGCCCAGGCAGGCAGCTGGGGTCACCCCCGGGTCTGGGCTTCGGGCAACAGGAACCTTCCCAGCCCCTGGGGCGTGCAGAGGTGGGAGGCAGAACAGGCAACATGCCGGGTGGGAGGCTCCTTGGGAGCCTGCCCCTTTGAGACCGCCATGCAGCTGCCTACAAGGCACCGGCTCTGCTGGGTCCGTGCTTGTTAAATACATAGTGGTTAGCAGAGTCAGGAATCAGGAACCAGAGACCCAGCGGGACTCCAGGGTGAAGCGCGCACTCCCACGCCCAAGAGCCAAGCACCAGCGTCTGCAGCTTCCCCCCAGGCCGATGAGGGCGGGGAGGCCGAAGGACCAGGGTTTGGCTGTGCAATCCAGGTGGTGGAAACAGGGGCTCCCCGTGTAATTCTTTTTTCTAAGATCTATTTATTTAATGGAAAGGCAGACCAACAGAGCAGGACAGAGTGACAGCGAGGGCTCTTCCCCCTGCGCATCCAATCCCCAGGTGGCTGTCGGGTAGCAAGGTAAACAACAGCCTACGCGTGCAGCGGCGGCCACGAAAACGGGGATCTCTGTGTGGCTGAGTGAGCAGAGGCAAGAAGCCAGCCGTGGGGGCCCCTGCCAGAGGGCAGCGTCTCGGCAAAGGACCCAGAGCCCAGTCTGCATTCACCCGTCCTCTGCCCGCCCCGCCCAACCTTTCTCCCCCTCCTCCCCCTTCTGGGGGCTGCTGGGTGGAGGGCTTTTGGGTGTGGAATTCCCAAACCCCTCCCAGGACCGTATCAGCACTGTGCACTGTGCCGGGACCAAACAGGCAGGGCAGGGGGGCTTCCCCGGGGACGGGAGCGTGCTGTGGGAAGGCAGCTGCTGGCCAGGCTGGCTTCTACACCCTCCCGCACCCACCACACAGGAATCCCCACCTTCTCCGTCCCCTCTTTCATATAGGCTAAGATCTACGTAGCTGCCGTGACAGCAGCGGCCCGAGCTCTTGGGCCGTCCTCCACGGCTTTCCCAGGCACGTGAGCAGGGAGCTGCCGGGACGCGAACCAGCGCTCTGCTATGGGATGCCAGTGTAACCCCGCTGTGCCACAAGGCCAGCCCAGGCTGCGTAACCCTTGCACCTTGTTACGTTTGCATGATAAATGCCATAATAAAATACTAGAAAAAGTAACACTTTTCCCCGGGCCCCTCCTCCCCTCCTCATCGCCCAGCTTAACTGCAAGCGTTATCTAGATCTTTCCAGAATCATTAAAGCCCCTTACCCGGCTAAAAGGACGTGCGACACACCCTTGACAACTCCCAAGGAGAGCTGCCCGTCCAGCTGAAAAGAACCATCCCTGCATGGAGAAGGGCCCCAGGCCTGATGGGACGTGCCCCCCGCCCCACCCCGCCCCGCTGTCGTCTCTGCAGCCCTGCACGCAAGTCGGCCACCCCACCGGGCTCTGGGAGCAGTGGCTCCAGAGGACACGGTGCTGGCCAAAACATCACCAAGGCAGGTCACAGAGGTGGTGTGCACGCCGCCCCGAGACAGGAACGACGCCATACGCAAGCAAAAGCCCACGTCTCCCCATCAGAAGTCTGGTTTGAAAAAGCAAACACCTCCACTCAAAAGGAAGAAACCCCTGACCTCCAGCTGGGGTCACGTGGCCATTCAGAACCCTAAGGCCCTGCCACTCCGTGTTACCAACGCCTCATCTGGCCAACCGGCCACGGCTTCCCTCGGGGGCAGAGCCTGGGGCCCTGCGTGACAGAATGCTTGACCTCCGCCCCAACCCTGGGAGAGCCCTGCGCCCGTTCACTGGCATCTCAGGGCGACGGGAGCTGCACAGGGAGTCACAGCCTCTTGTCAGCGTTTATGGCTGCAGAGTGGAAAGGTTGTAAGCCCACTTCAGCCTCACACCCACCCATGCCGCAGGTCAGGACGGGACCGCAGCCGGAACTCCACCCAGCTGCTTCCTAAGCTACCAGCCCCTCAGGAGAGGAAAAGCCCGTTTCCTTCCCCTCCAACTTCCAGGAAAACCAGAAGCACCCGGGACTCGGAGGCGGAGCAGCAAGTGCGAGAAGCGAACTCTGCAGATGGGGGAAGCCCGCTTCTACAGCCGCCGGCCACGGGCGTCTCACAACCCCACTCCCACAGACACAGCTCTCACGCAACTCAGCAGTCTCGGGGTGAACACCCTGCGCTACAGCCGAGCGAGGGGCCAGGGGACGTCGAGCCACGGAAGACACGGAGCAGCCTTAAACGCAGCCATCAGTGACAGAGCCCGCACGCTGCCAGTCCACCTCTACGTCGTTGCAGGATCAGAGTGGAGAGGTCAGGGGTTTCTGCGGGCCGGAAGGAGGGGGCAGACAGAGGATGCCCAGACAGTGACAGCACGGTGGACGCAAACCCACGGGGCGCCCCACAGCGGGAGTGAACCCTGAAGACACACGCGTCTGCCGGTGTGCGCTCACCGACCCTACAGAGGGAGGGGCAGGCGGCCAGAGCCTGGGGAACCTCTGGACCTTACATCTAACTGTGAACCTAAAACTGCTCTTTTCAAAGTCCTTAGAAACAAAAACTGCTGCAAAAACATCAGTCTCGTGCTGAGAGCTGTCTATGAGGCCGGTGCTGCACAGAGGGTAAAGCCGCCACCTGACGCCACCAGCCCATTTCTGCGCCGATTCAAGTCCCGACTGCTCCACTTCTGACCCAGCTCTCTGCTGCGGCCTGGGGAAGCAGTGGAAGACGGCCCAGTGTTTGCGCCCCTGCACCCTGTGGGAGACCCCGAAGAAGCTCCTGGCTCCTGGCTTTGGCCTGGCCTCGTGCTGGCCACTGCAGCCACCTGGGGAGTGAACAAGCTGATGGAAGACTCTGTTTTTCTTTCAAATAAATGAATCAATCTTTTTTTTTTTTTTTAATGTTTTCCTTGCATAGTAACTCTCCATCCTGGCTGTGGGAAGAAAAGCTGCCATCCCAGGTCCCGCTGGGACCACACAGGGGGAGAAAACAACTCCGCTTCCGCTGTGTTTGGGTTCCGGCTGCCATTTACGGCTCCCAGCTGGGTGTGCCATGGGCCCTGGGTGTGCTGGCCCACGTCACTGACCTGAGCCCATGAAGCAGGAGGCGCTGGGACCTCCAAGACAAACAAAGGCCTGAGGAAGCCTGCCTCCCGGCTGCGGTGGCCCAGAGGGGCTGCCAGGGCCCCTGCCTGCCTTGCCCAGCTCCCAGGCTCTACTGTCCTGCCTCACTGCCAGGACAGGCTGCCGCACACACACTGCAAACTTGCCGCTGCTTAGCCACACCCAAAATCAAATGCATGACTAGCAGGAGACGAGCAATGAACAACGTGAGTGGGAAACGCCAGCTCTTACTAAACACCGCTGTGAAAGCCGGGGCAGGTTCCAGCTCTTGGGACCGCTGACGTTTTAACTGAAAGAAAACAAGAGTGCCGAGGTCCACAGGCGCGGGCGTGCGGAGGCCTGGGGTTCTGCTGAGCAGACTGGGGCCGGCCAGCCTGCCCTTCCAACGCGTTCCAGCGGCCCCAGACCCCTCTCCAAGGACCACAGCAGAGCTGGCAAATGCTGGAAGAGCCCCCGGGGCTCTGCAGGGCGGGAGGGAGTTGCTCATGGGGAGAGGGCTGGGGCAGGGTCCGTGGACCCCGCCTGGGAGCCCAGCCCAGCCACGGCGGCCTCGCGGCTCTCTGGTTTCTGCAGAAATCTGGTCTGCAGGGGCTGGGACGGGTCCCGGCGGCCAGGGTGTCCAGGGCGGCAGCGGTGGCCTGGACTGCAGTGTGTCCATCAGAGCAGAGGGGTGGGCGGTTCTACCACAGACAAGTGCTGTGTGCCTCCTGCAACGTCCTTCGCCCTGGCCCACTGCGGGCAGACGACAGGACCCCGGCCGCACTGGATGGGGGGATACCCCAGGACTCCTCCCCGATGACGATGCCCGCTCAGGAGGCGTCCCCAACCTACACAGCCAGCAGGAGGGTTGACGCCACGCGAGACTTGCGCTTATTCAGAGAGCCAGTGACAGCTCAGAACACTGAGATAATCACTCCACTCAGGGCTGGGCGCTGCGCACTGGACAATGCAGGCCTGGATCCGGGTTTTATTATCTATTCACCCAGACAGGGCGGGAGTGAAGGGCAGAGGCAGCTCTGAGCCACCGGGTTACCCAGGACAGCCGTGCTGGGCACAGGCCACAGCCAGAGCCAGGAACTGACGTCCCCCGGAATCATCGGGGCTCAGCTCCCAGCCCCAGCCCCTGCCCGCGGCTTCCCGCTAATGCAGACCTTGGCAGGCACCCACGAGCACAGAGCTCCTGGCTGCCACTCCAGCCTGGCCCAGCCCTGGCTACTGCGGGCCGCCGGGCAGTGACCAGCAGACGGGATGCCCTCCCGCTCTCTGCCTCTTAAATAAAAAATGGAAAAATAAAGAAAAAAACAAACCATGAGACTCTGCGCCTCAGACGAAAGCACACGGCGGAAAGGTGGCCGCAGCGTGGGACACGGCCTCGGCAGCCTCCCTCTGGCTCGCTCCCAGCCCAGCAGGGGACGCCCCCAAATCGCCCCGGGTGTCTGCGCGGCTGAGGTGTCGGGAAGGTGTCGGATGCCTCACTCCGCAGGCTGACAAGCCCACTGTAGACTGCACTCGCCCGCGGGCAGGACCAAAGCACAAAGCCTGGCAGGGGAACCGCCGCGGGCCCACGAGGCCGATGCTGGACCTGGGGCTTCCGCAACACCTCCGGGCCAGGGAAGGCCAGGCCGAGGCACCTGCGTGGCCGCCGGTCACCATGACCATGGCAGTGGACACCAGCTGCTGCCTCAGCCAAGGGCCTCACCCCTCCCCCATGGCCAGCACCACCCCTACAGGAGCACCTGTGGGTGCTGAAGTCCTCCCCACTCCCACCCCACGGTGTCCCTGGCTCCGTGTGGCAGGCTGCAGCTTTCAGGGGGCCTTCCCCTCAGACCCCACCTACGCAGGGAACGCCCCATCTTCTGAGACCCCAGGGCTCCTGGTGGCCAGTTCTTTGCACTTGCTGGGGGTGGTCTGGAGCTCCGCCCCAAGCCCCAGGGCCCTGCAGCGACCACCCCGATTATCTCCCGGCTCCGAGTGTGGACGGCGGAAGGCGCTGCAGCTAGCAGGACATCTCCCCTGCCCGCCCACGTGCCTCCCGCACCTAATCGGCAGGAGTACCAGCCACGCACTGGCCGGAGAAACAAGCAAGACGCGCAGGCGTGGCTGGCTGAGGCGGAGCGCAGCGCCCCAGAGCGAGCCCTCCACCCTCAGCAGGGCTCTCCTCCACCGTGGCTGCACACTCAGCATCCCAGCGCCCTCCCCCCGGCCCACAGCTCACGGCCCAGGGAACAAGGCTCCAGGGCTCAAGGAGTACCCCAATACCCAAGGTGGGGGCGCGGCGGGCACAAGGTCCCCCAACGCTCAGAAGCCAACGGGCAGAGCGCCCGTTCCCAAGAGGCTTGGCTGAGGTTTAGAGACCGAGCCCTCCCCACCACCCAGCGCTGGCGCTCACAGGCTGCCCACTGAGGAGGCTGGAACTGGTTTTCTCCCATGCATGACAGCGCTTCCCCGACATCCTCCCAGGGCACGGAGCCAACAAACAGCTAAGAGAGGGGCTGGCATCCCGCAGGAGCACCGCCTCAAGTCCTGCTGCTCCACTTCTGACCCAGCTCCCCGATAAGGTGCCTGGGAAAGCAGAAGATGGCCCAAGTCCTTGGGCCCCTGCACCCACGTGGGAGACCCAGAAGCCAGCTCAGGACTCCCGGCTTCAGCCTGGCCCAGCCCCAGCCATTAAAGCCATCTGGGGAATGAACCAGCGGATGGAAGATTCCCTCCTTCTCTCTCTGACTCTGCCTTCCAAATCCCTTCCATGTCAGCTGCAGAACGCTCCCACAGGCGCCACGGACACGCGGAACATTTCCCAACACACCGGGCCGCTGGGCTGGCTGCAGCTCCATCCCAGCTCCACAGCGAGCTCCGTGGAGACTGCTGTCCACAGCCCAAGGGTGGGGGGGAGGAAGCTCTAAGCGCTGTCCGCCAGGCAGGCTCCGGTCAGCAGTGGACGATCGATTGTTCTCAGTTCCCGCTAAGCCAACAGTTCCCTCCCACAGGGCAGCAGAAGGATGCTCTGCTCAGCCCCTGCGCAGGCAGCAGTGGCCCGGCAGTCCCAGGCACAACCTTCCAGGAAGCTGGCAAAGGACGTGCTGCCCCTTCCTCCCAGCCCCAGCCCACCCAGCGCTGCCTCACTCCCGGCTCACACAGGGTCCGGACTGGGCCTGCCACTCAACAGCTCACCTGCGCACCTGTTTCTCAAACAAGGCAGGCTCACCAGCAGGTGCACAGCCCCGCCCCCAAAGCGTGCCCAACAGACCCAGGCACCTCTGTACCTCCCAGGGCCCCGTGGAACCGGCCATCTGACCAGGTTCTGACACGTCCCTTCCCAGGGCCCCGTGGAACCAGCCATCTGACCAGGTTCTGACACGTCCCCTCCCAGGGCCCCGTGGAACCAGCCATCTGACCAGGGTCTGACACCTCCCCTCCCAGGGCCCCGTGGAACCAGCCATCCGACCAGGGTCCGACACGTCCCCTCCCAGGGCCCCGTGGAACCAGCCATCTGACCAGGGTCTGACACGTCCCCTCCCAGGGCCCCGTGGAACCAGCCATCTGACCAGGGTCTGACACGTCCCCTCCCAGGGCCCCGTGGAACCAGCCATCTGACCAGGGTCTGACACCTCCCCTCCCAGGGCCCCGTGGAACCAGCCATCTGACCAGGGTCTGACACCTCCCCTCCCAGGGCCCCGTGGAACCAGCCATCTGATCGGAGTCTGACAGGACACTGCAAAAAACTTCAGAAACTACTTGTATTCTCTGTGCCTTCAGTGGGTTTGGTTGGAAACTGGCAGAGTCTGCCCCAAACAGGCGGCACCAAAGCGTGGGCACGCCGACGGGCCGCAGTCAGCCCTTGTGAGCTAACAGAGTGGATCCCGCACCACCTGAGGCCACAGCTTGGACTTGCAGAGCTCAGCTAGGGGGAACTTGGTTCTAGAATCTGCACACATCACAGCGGCCATCAGAGTGGGATGGGGGAGGAAGGCTCAGATGTCACCAACTCCCACTCAACTCCAACAGAACGCCGGAGGGCGTCTACTCTGTCCCCCTCCCCAGGTATCTACTCTGTCCCCCATCCACTCTGTGTCCTCCTGGGCATCCTCTGTCCCCCTCCCCGGGTATCCTCTCTGTCCCCTCCTGGGCATCTACTCTGCCCCGCCCCAGGCATCCACTCTGTCCCCCCTCCAGGGTGTCTACTCTCCCCACCCATTGCATCTACTCTGTCCCCCCCGGGCACCTACTCTGTCCCCCCCCAGGTGTCTACTCTGTCCCCCCCCCCCCCCGGCCACAGTGCAGTTTTCTGCAGCAGCTTCCTCGGCCAGCAGTACATGTGACCTGCACATCCTACCCAGACCCTGAACCCAGCCCCTGGGGCCGCAGCTCGGCCGGGGTCCCCGTCACAGCCAAACCCAGGAGCAGCGCCGCAGCCAGGAGGGGGCAGCGCAGGGTGTGAGCTGGAGGCCCTCCCAAGCAGCCGCTCAGCCGAGCCCCCCCTGCGCAAGCGAAAGCCACGGGCGAGTACGTACGGCAGGTGTACACGTCTCTGTACTCCATGTGCTCGTAATCGGGGAGCAGTCTCATAAAACGGCCCGACTTCACGCGCGGGTTTATACCTGAACAGACAAGCGGGGAGAGCACAGGATGGCTGCACTTTCCCGACCGTGTCGGGGTGTTCACACCACCCAGCACCCTCTCCCTCACCTACACGGCACGCCGGGAGGGGAGCCCGGGCCCACGTGACAAGCCCGGCGGGGAGGACGTTCGCGGCGTCGCTTCCTTCTCATCAGGGGACTCGCAACGGAAACACGCCAGCAGCAAGCTCGGGAATCCCGGCCGGGCTCCCCTCGTCTCGGGCTGCACACTCGCAGCAGGCCCCGGGCCGGCTCCACGGGACTCGGGAGGCGGGGGCACAGGGCCCTGGGAGACCCTCGCCCAGCACAAGCCTGGCACTCCCTTGTCTCCGTGGATTCAAGTCAGACCTGGTCAGCGCTGAGCCAGGCTGGCCACCTGTCCCAACGCCCAGGAGCACGCTCACAAGCACATGACCACGGAAACCGGAGCTGGCGTCACCGGGCAGCAATGAAGCCACTGCCTGTGGTGCCGGCGTCCCACAGGGGCACCCTGGGTGTCCCGGCTGCTCCACTTCTGATCCAGCTCCCTGCCTAGGTGCCTGGGAAAGCCCTGGATGATGGCCCAAGTGCACCGACCCTGCGGGAGACCCAGATGAAAGTCCTGGCTCCAGCCCAGCCCATGCCTGGCCACTGTGGCTATTTGGGGAGTGAACCAGGGGATGGAAGATCTCTCTGACTCAGCGTTGGGAATCAATGAATACATCCCTTACAAGAAAGAATGACAATGACAACGACAATCGAGGAGCCGGTGTGCTGCCACAGCTGCAATGCCAGCATCCCACACTGGAGCGTCCGTCCCCTCCTGCCCACCCACTTCCCATCCAGGTTCCTGCTCACGAAGCAGGCGATGGTCCAAGTGCTTGGGCCCCTGCCGCCCCCGTAGGAGAGCTTCTGGCCCTGGCTCTGGCCTGACCCAGACCAGCTATTGTGGCCATTTGGGGAATGAACCAACAGATGGAAAATGTCTCTCTCCCTCCTGTTCTCTCCCTTCCAAATAAATAAATAAGTAAATTCTTTTTTAAAAAAAGAAATTGAAAAGAGAAATTCGTCTTGGCCAGTGCAGACTGGACAGAGTATTAACTATTCTCCCATTCTGCGAACATCACCGAGGCATCGATTGGCAGTGAATGACCTCCAGGTGTCCCTGAGGGCCTCCCTGTCACGCCCACTGCAGCCGACCTGCCCACCCGTGCCCAGACGGGCGCTCCCACAGGTGTGTGCAAAACACACGGCCCCTGGGCTGGCACTGGCGCAGGCTGGCGTCCACAACTCAGAGAGGAATCTGTCTCCGTCTTGCTCTGGGATGACACACGGGACAGCCCAGCGAGTGACAAGACCCGGGCCACGACGCCATGGCAGAAGCCTGGGGGCCCGTGGTCCCCCAAAGCCTCCGACGGCTCCACCCCAGGAGACAGAAGCGGGACATTCCTGGCACTGGGGCGACACCGACTGGGAAGCCGGTGTGGGGCCCGGAGACTGAGCGCTCGCTGAAAGTCCTGGTGACTTCAGGAAGCAAGGAAATCAGAAAAGAGGAAAGAGGAGGCCGGGGGCCCTGCCTGCTCACAGACGAGCGCAGGAGGTGTGAGGCAGGGCTGCCTCTGGAAACAGAGTCGGGAAGGCACCGATCCCCACGGCCGTCCACACACCCCTGCAGGCTGCAGGCCCCGGACCGAGACGCAGTCTGGAAGCACCGCCGGGCTTCTTCCCACACTCCCGAGGCCTGGAGTGAAAGGCGCCTTAGCACCAAGGCGGAGGGTGAGGTTAAAGACACACCGGGCCAGGAAAAAGACAAGGCTGCGCCCCGGCCTTCAGCGCGGCTGCTGCCAGTCCTGTACCTAACCCCTCCGCTGGCCACGCTATGCCCCTGACTCGCCGCTGACGCTCCCTGCCCGGGGATGGAAACGGAGAGAGGAACTCACGCTTTGCATAGACGTCCCGACAAGACACGCCGGTGATCTCCAGCTTCCGCAGGTTCTCACAGACGCCGTACTCTGCAACGAGAAACAGGCGCCAAGGTTTTAAAGGGGGAAGGCACCGAGCAGCAGCGACGCACAGGCTGTGGCGGGCGGAGCGAGGCCTGGCCCTGCCACGCAGTGGCCTCCCACCGTGGAGACCGCTGGACTTGCGCACGGCCGCAACAAGCCATCACCCGCCTCGGCGGCGTGACCCTCAGTCCGTGCACCCAGTGAGCTCCAGCAGCCCCAGACACAAAGCACAGTCAGAGGCCCCGGCAGAGACTCACCGGCCTGGGTGGAGACGGCGCCTGTTCCCACGGACATGAGAGCAGTGCAGGTGTCAGGTTCCAGACAGCCCAGCACGCCTCCTGCTACCGAGCACACGTGGCCCCGCTGACACGCCCACCTGCTTCCCCTCCCAGTGACCTCGGCTCCACAGCCAGGACCCCTGCACACCGCCACGCAAGCCCCAGGAGCGCTGGGTCAGGGCTCGGCTCTGGAAGGAAAGCCCTGTGGCCGACGCAGCCGTGTCACTGCAGCGCTGGCGCAGGCCGGCAGCTGCCCGGCGTGCGGGAGAAGCACTCTGGGTGAGGGGATTACTGCCACTGGGGCCCTGCTTCTCCCGGCGCTCCAGGCCTCCCAGCTGAACCAGAGGCCCCAACGGAGCCGACAGCCTCAGCAGCAGAGCGTGCTCTCTGCTAGAGCTCGGACCAGGGTTCTCGGACCGCGGGCCCCGCTACAGGGCATCTGAGCAAGGGGCGTTCTCAGCCTGGCAATCTCCGGGAGGCTGCCCAGCGGCTCCACACCCGAGCAGCGCAAGCCAGAAGCCCAGCGGCTCCACACCCAAGCAGCACCGGCCAGAAGCCACAGGCTGGTTCTTAAGAGAAGAGCCAGGGCTGCAAGGACAGTGGCCGCCCCAGCGAGTCTGTGTGCTCTGGGCCAGAGCTGCCTACCAGCTGGTGTGTGTGAGCATCCCAGTTTGGCGTGGCCACACTGCAAGCCCCACGTGGCTGGGGCTGCCGTGGTGGACGGCACAGACCTAGACAGCACAACCAGCCATGCCCCGCGGCTCGCTCAGCTCACGGCACGCTGCAGACCCATCTCTTCAATCACAAAGGACCCCCAAAACTTAGACCTCAATTTTGTCAGACCTAACAATGCACAGCCACGCTGCACTCCTGAGAGAAACAGAAACACACAAAGCACAATCCCCACTCTGGAGGCACCTGCCCCGGATTCTCCAAACATCCCGAGCCCGGCTCGCACTTCCCTCCCGCCGGGCCCCACACCTCACTAAGCACCGGGGCGGACCTCGGAAGACTCAGTGGCGCTCCCTAAACAGAGTTCCGGATTCTAGACAATGCTTTCCAATTTTTAAACATGAAACGTTTGTAAGGTTTACTTTTTCACCAAAAGGCAGAGTTAAACAGGGAGAGTGAGAGACTGAGATCTCCCCTCTGCTGGGTCACTCCCCAAACGGCCGCACTAGCCAGGGCTGGGCCAGGCTGCAGCCAGCAGCCTGGAGCTCCATCTGGGTCTCCCACCGGAGTGGAGGGGCCCGAGTACCTGAGCTGTCCCCTGCTGCTTTTCCAGGTGCATCCGCAGGGAGCTGGACGGGAACAGGCGCGTCCCTGGGAGGCTGGCGTCGCCGCCTGCACCTGCTGTGCCACACGCTGGCCCCGGAACCTTCCATCAGCGAACCCTTGAGCCGGACGCCAGCGGCAAGGCAAGGCAGAGCTGCCCCAGGTGGCCGAGACCGCTCCCTCCCCAACTGCAGGCCGAGCCTCTGTGCTGGGCTCCCCGAGGGAGCCTGCGGCCACCGGACAGGGCCCTCGCCACCGGGTGCATGCTGACAGCACCAGAAACCACAAAGTGACGAGCGCTGAATGCGCTTTTTAAAAAATACTGCTGGATTTATTGGAAAAGCGGAGTCCCAGAGACAGACAGACAGACAGACAGAGGGGGAAAGACAGAGACCAAGAGCCCCAATCACTGCTTCACTCCCCAAATGGCTGCAATGGCCAGGGCTGGGCCAGGCAGAAGCCAGGAGCCAGGAGCTTCTTCCAGGTCTCCCACGTGGGTGCAGGGGCCCCAGGACCTGGGGCAGCCCCACTGCTTTCCCAGGCCATTAGCAGGGAGCTGGATCAGAAGTGGAGCAGCCGGGACGTGAACCGGCGCCCATGTGGGATGCCGGCACCGCAGGCAGCAGCTTTACCCGCTACGCCCCAGCGCCGGCCCCTGAATGCACGTTCAAACAGGGCAGAACCGGCACTCAATAATAATCAGTTTCCAGAGTTCAACTTTACCAAACACGGGAAGAAAAACACTGTTTGGGGATAGGTTAAATCGACTAACTAGAAATGAGAAGTTAAATTGTAGAAATTAACTGTGCATCGTGTTCCTGTGGAAAAGCTGAACTTGGAATCTGCTTGAAAGCCTTACTTAATAAGTCCATTTATAATTTCATCACTAGACCCGCGGGGGGGACTCGTCCTCTCTACAAAGGGGCCCGGGGTTAAGGACACGGAAGAGAGCAGGCAACGTCCCGGGCCTGCCGCGAGCCGGCATCCGGGCCCCTGCCACGGCACAGGCAGAGTGAGCGCCGCAGCCCCCCTCACGGCTCCCTGGGGCCTCCCTCCCGGGGAGCTGCGACGTAGGACGTCCTCCACAGAAGCCCCGGAAGCACCTCTAGTGGCAATCTGTCACACCCTGGGAGCCCCCTCCAAGGTCAGCTGGGGGAGAGCTCTCCAGGGGTCAGAACGGCGGGAATGGAGACACAGACGGGGCTCAGAGGGGAAAGTCTGCGGCCGCACTGTCAAGTGCTACGGGGCGATCACAGCGACGAGGGGAGCACACTTGGAACTACGGAGAAACTCCCGGTGTGCGTTACAGGTCCCTGGAGCAACGGTGCCGTCCACCCCGACAACGCCAGGAGCAGAAGACGCGCAGGTGCAGGGCAGGAGGAGGGCGCCGTGCTGAGCGCGCGAGGCAGGGGAAGCAGCAGGGCCACCACGCGGGAGCCGCGCCACCTGCTCCCAGGCACAAGCCCCGCACGGCCTGTCCACACAGCCAGGGACAGGCTGCAGAGCAGAGCACTCCGTGGGCCAGAGCCGAGCCCAGAGCTCGGCCCGCGGGGCCATCGGGTCCAAGCGCAGGAGCTCACCACGAGAGCCGTCCTGCCGCAGCTCGGGGCCGCTCCGGAAGCCGGGCAGGCAGGGGGTGGGGCTTCTACGCCCACTGAGAC
Source organism: Sylvilagus floridanus (assembly GCA_949820135.1). Taxonomy (NCBI): domain Eukaryota; kingdom Metazoa; phylum Chordata; class Mammalia; order Lagomorpha; family Leporidae; genus Sylvilagus; species Sylvilagus floridanus. The sequence goes on from OX463232.1 coordinate 82,251,187, forward strand.
TCCGCTGACCCCACCCAGTTCTGGAGGTCCACGGAGCAAGGTGGCAACTCGCCAGCGCCGAGGACCTAGTGCTGACCCAGAGGCTGGGGACGCTAACTGCTCAGCCGTCAGGCCGAGGGAGATGTCATCCAGGGCACAGCCCTCGGTGACAAAGTGCCAACAATCAGATGTGACACGTCCCAGCTGGCTCAGAGACGAAATCTGACCACCAGTATCAAGTTCGCTTTACCTCTGCAGACTAAACACAAGAAGCTCTTACCAGACAGACAACCCACAAGTGTGGCAACAGCCACACAGGCCACAGGGCCACAGCGGCTGAGCCACAGGGCCGAGCCGTGCAGAGGCTCAGCAGCCGCGTGTGCCAAGTATGTGCCACGAGACGCACACGGTGACCCAGCCCGGAGAGCTCACTTCCCAGCACGTAGCCTGTAAGGGACACACCGATCTCTGAACGGCCACACCTGGAAACCGCCCCAAGCCGGAGCCTTCGGTCACCAAGGACTGGAACAGTGCCTTTCACTTTTAGTGTTATTTTTTTAACGAACCATCGCTGCTTTAAAAAGCGTAAGTTTAGAGACAAGGTGAGAAAACTGTCCCTTTAACTCAAGAAGTGCTGCTTTGGGGTGAATGCAACTTCTCCACAGAGGCTCAACGCAGGGAGCAAGGGGAGGGCGAATCCAGTCCGCGGCCAGGGCGGGGCCTGCGCTAGGAGGGAGAGTGGGAGACTGGGCGGAGCCTGGCCGCCAGGCCCAGGGTAGGGCTGACTGTGCACTTTAGCAAGACGCATATGGCGGCTAGAGCGGCTCTGAGCTGATGCGAGGCCAAGAGAGGCCACGGCCACCGGGGTCTGTGCCGGCGCTGCCTTCCACACAGCGGCACCGCAGAAGTGAGTTCCAAACCGTTGTGTCCCGCTCTGGGCGTGACCACCTTCTCCCAGTGAGAGTCTGACAGCACTGTACCGAAACGCTGGGTGCGAGTGGAGGTGGCCCCGCGGACAGGGCCTCAGGCCTTCCTCCCGCAGGGCACCTGGGAGCCACGCTGGACGCCCCCCGCGCTGCCCTGCTCCAGCTGAGCCGAGGGGGCTGCACAAGGACCGCCCTCCCACGGCCCTCCCCTGTTCAGTGGCTCTCCAAGGCTGTCCCTGCTTCTCTGTGCAAATGACGCACGTCAAAATTATGGCAGAAGGGCCCAGGTGCTTCGCTGGCCTCGCGTGTGGCGTGGGCACTGGCAGAGCCGGCTGAATGGCAGCCCACAGCCCTTCTGATATGGCAGGCAGGCGAGCCGCTCCCAGGCTGGTGCTAGGGATAGGCCTCAGCCCCAGCAACACCCACTTGCTCCGCCCTTCTTATCTACCACGCCTGAAGTCAAAGCCAGCCGGGCCGAAGCCTGGGCAGCTTCTCTCCAGGTCGAGAACTGCAACAGTCTGGGGCTGGCACTGCGGCGTAGCGGGTAAACCGCCACCTGCAGCGCCAGCCTCCCGATGGGCCGCTCCACCTCTGATCCAGCTCTCTGCTCATGTGCCAGGGACAGCAGCAGAGGACGGCCCACGTGCTTGGGCCCCTGCACCACGTAGGAGACCTGGGAGCAGCTCCTGGCTCCTGGCTTTGGCCTGAGCCCAGCCCTGGCCGTTGTGATCATTTGGGGAATGAACCAGTGCATGGACGATCTCTCCCTCTCTAACGCTCCCCTTCAAGTAAAAAAAAAAAAATCGTTAAAACAAAAAATTGTAACACTTTTCCTTCCAGGCAAACTCTCGCCTGAGAGGAGCGGTCACTCCTTCTATTAACTGCTGGGGTTGAGTGTCTCCACAGCCCGAGGCCCGTCAGCCTCCACGTACACACCGTCAGCCGGTGCTGCTGCTGTGACACGGTGAGCAGCTACATGGCCTGACGCACCATCCACAAAATGCCCCTGAAAGCCAGAGGGGGAGGGCGTTGCGGTGGACAGCACACGCCACCGAGCGCCTGGCTCAGTCCTGACCACTCGCCTGCACACCCAGCTTCCTGCTTGTACATCCCGGGCACAGATGGCAGCCCCAGCACTGGGGTCCTGCCACCACGGGAGACCCAGATGGTCTCCGACTGACCCAGCCCTGGCTACTGCAGGCCTGTAAACCAGCAGGTGGAAGAAACCTACCGCTCGCTCGCTCGCTCTCTCTCTGCCTTTCAAGTGGATGAAAGTAAGTAATGTTTTCCTAAAAAATCAAAAGAAAAGCAAAATCATCCTACAGGGCTAACACACACAGAAATCCGTGGTGAGTTTTTCCTAGTTCCCGTCATGACAAAACACACCAGGGCAGCTCAAGGCCATTCTGATCCAACTGTTCCCCCAGGAAAAGTTCAGTATTTTCCACATAATGGAAATGTTTAAGATGTATTTACTTACTTATTTGAAAAGTCAGATTTACAAAGAGAGAGAGACAGAGAGACAGGGAGAGACACAGAGGGAGGTCTTTCATCCACAGAGTCACTCCCCAAATGGCCACAATGGCTGGGACTGGGCCAGGCAGACGCCAGGAGCCAGGAGCTTCTTCCAGGTCACCCACGGGGGTGCAGGGGCCCAAGCCTTGAGCCAGCCCCCACTGCTTTCCCAGGAGGGTGAGCAGCGAGCAGAGGGACGCAGACCAGCGCCCCCGGGGGACGCCAGCGCTGCAGGCAGCAGCTTAACTGGCTACACAAATCCTTTTTTCACGTGGCTAAGAACAATTCCACATCCTCCTACTGTCGTGTACGGCTTCCCAGAAGTCTTCAGGGAAAACTGGCCTTCCAGTGGCTCAGGCCAGCAGGCAGGCCCCTCCCTATCAGAGAAACGAGCCCTACCTCCTCCCTTCCACGCGTCCCTCCTCACCCAAGAGGATCTAAAGCGAGCATGCATCTCTGCTCTTTTTTTCCTAAGATTCACAGAGTCATCTCAAAGGCAGAGCGACACCATCCGCCGCCGCTGCCGCCGCTGCCTCCCGGTGCACCTAACAGGGAGCCGGGCTGGCACTCAGATAGGGGACGCCAGCAGCACCAGCGGTGGCGTAGCCCCCGATCCACACGGGTCCCTCTGCTGCTTTTCACGTCAGATTAACACTGCAAGCTGCCTAATCACATTTCCTTGCTATTTTTTTTTAACTTTCCTTTTTATGTGAAAGGCAGAGACACAGCCAAAGAGGGACGCTCAGTCCGCTGGACACTCCCGGATGCCCACAACAGGCAGGTCTGGCGCCCGGGGGCGGGGACGCAGTGCCCTGGATCGTCACTTTCGCAGGAAACCAGATCTGCAGTGGGGGGACTGGAGAGGAACCAGACTGCAACAGGGGTGTGGGCACGCAAGCAGCCCCCACTGCCCCAAAGCCGCCCCTGGGCACGCAAGCGGCCCCCACTGCCCCCAAAGCCGCCCCTGGGCACGCAAGCGGCCCCCACTGCCCCCAAAGCCGCTCCTGGGCACGCAAGCGGCCCCCACTGCCCCAAAGCCGCCCCTGGGCACGCAAGCGGCCCCCACTGCCCCCAAAGCCGCTCCTGGGCACGCAAGCAGCCCCCACTGCCCCAAAGCCACCCCTGGGCACGCAAGCGGCCCCCACTGCCCCCAAAGCCGCCCCTGGGCACGCAAGCGGCCCCCACTGCCCCCAAAGCCGCCCCTGGGCACGCAAGCGGCCCCCACTGCCCCCAAAGCCGCCCCACTCCTCATCTTGTAAACCACTTGTAAACCTTCCCGAAAGTGTCTGCTCCAAGGAGCAGCTAAGCGACAAACGTGGGAAGGGGACGAGGGGTGACTGAGAGCAGCAGGGGGTTCCTCGAAAACGAGCTCAAATCCCTGGGGCCGGCGCTCGGCACAGTGGACTAAGCCGCCGCCTGCAGCGCCTGCACCCCATGTGGGTGCCCGCAATGTCCCGGCGGCTCCACTGCTGGCCCAGCTCCCTGCCAGTGGCCTGGGAAGGCAGCAGAGGACGGCCCAAGCGCCTGGGCCCCTGCACCCACGTGGGAGACCCCCCGAGAAGCTCCTGGCTTCTGCCTGGCCCAGTTCTGGCCACTGCAACCAAGTGGGGAGTAAACCATGGAAGATCTCGTTCTTTCTCTCTGCCTCTGCCTCTCACTCTCTCTCTCTCTGCAGCTCTGCTTTTCAAATAAATAAATAAATCTTAAAAAAAAAAACCTCCCACGTGACCCCACAATTCTGAGTGCACACCCAGGATAACTGAACACGAGCTCCCAAGCAACTACTGAGGCTCCCCCGGCTCACGGCGGCCAGAGGTGCAGACAAACGCGTAAGCAGACGCGGACGTCCACAGTGCAGTACTGCAACACGGTGCAGCCTTGAAAAGGAGGGAGGGGCCGGCGCTCTGGTGCAGCAGGTAAAGCCGCCGCCTGCAGTGCCGGCATCCCCTATGGACACTGGTTCAAGTCCCAGCTGCTCTACTTTTGATCCAGCTCTCTGCTACGGCCTGGGAAAGCAGAAGAAGATGGCTCAAGTCCTTGGGCCCCTGCACCCACATGGGAGACCCAGATGGAGCTCCTGAATCCTGGCTTGATTGGCCCAGCTCCAGCCACTGCAGTCATTTAGGGAGTGAAGCAGCGGATAGAGGACCTCTGCGCCTGCCCCTCTCTCTCTCTCTCTCTCTCTCTCTCTCTCTCTCTCTGCCTCTGCCTCCCTCTCTGCAACTCTGCCTTTCAAATAAATAAACAAATCTTAGTAAAATAAAAAGGCAAGGGGAGTGCCAGGCAGGATGGGAGGGGAGATGAGTTCATCCCGCAGACGGCGGCGGGGAGCGCTGCGCGCAGTGTGGATGGGATGTGCTTACTCCCACTGAGCGCACGCTGGGACAGGGACAACCCCAGCCCGGGCGCCCTCAGGCCCTGAGCAGCCAGGAACGGCCGGTGTGAGCTCCCCTCGGGCAGCGCTGTGCCCGCAGAGAGCGGCCGCCGGAGCTCCCTCTGCAGCCCGGGAACGTGGCCCCTGGGGCGCCCCCACCTGTGCTGACTGCAGCACCACCTCACCCAGACCTTCTCTGAGCCCTCAGACACCTGCCAGGCCCGGGGTGGGGCCCTCGCTGCTGTCACCACCACCCGGGAAGGCACTGCAGCCCCTCTACGAGGAGGTCCAGGTCCATCCAGATCTGCAGTGGGGGGACTCCTGGATTTGTGCCCGGCCCAGGCCCTCAGACATTACGTAACCACTGCTCACACACTGACACTGGGACCATCGGCCTTTCCTGGCACAACCCCGGGGGCCGGCCCCCGGGATACGGTAAAGGAGACCCTCACTCGTCACTGTCTGGGAGCTGGCTTTTTTAAAGTTAAAAAATAAAGTCGTCGAAGGATTTTCCTTCTGCCTCCCGCTGCTTCTCCAGGATGACCAGGTGCTCAGCCCGGCCGTGCCCAAGAGCCGCCTGCAGAAGCCCGGCACGGACGACAGGGGCTTCCCCGCAGCCCCCCGTCTGCGGGCAGCCGGGTGCGGCAGGCGCTGTGCCGCCTGCTCCGGGCAGCCTGTCACCCACCCACGGGCTCTGCAAGTGTCCTTTCACCAGAATCCCAGACGCCCCCAGGCCACGAAAAGCAGCGACCTGCCCGCTCCGCCGCATTTCTCCCATGGCCGACCGGCAAGTCGGAGACCAGCGACAGCAACTGCTCAGACATGTAAGGCCCAAAGTAAACACAGGGTTTCCAATTCCCCACGTTCATCGTAAGGACCAGGCGTTCCAGGAAGCGCACTGCAAGTTCTGACGCACACACTGTACAGACGCCACCACGGCGAGGTCAGGGCCGCTGAGGGTAAACAGGAGTCCACGCGCTGCTGCTGTGGGCAGGTAGAAAGCTGAGTCACCCTGGCGAGGTCTGCCTCCTGCTGCCCGCCTATCTGCACCCAGCAAGTTATAATTAGCACGGGCCCAGGGCAGCCGGCACGCAGCATCTCATAAACAAACAGTCAGAACTGGCGGGCCCCTCCCGCAGCTCCCGGCTCAGCAGGGAGGCGGTGACCAGGCGACAAGACACCTCACAGCTCAGAGGCAAAACGCCCCCGGCCCGGGCACAGAGACGCGATGACTTACAGCCCCACACGAGCAACGCCGGAGGCCAGCGGCCAAGGGAGTGACACATCAAAACAGTGCCCTCCCTCACCCCATGCACCAGACGACGCGGCGTCTGCCTGCTCCCCAGCAGAAGCACAGACCTGCCAGTCGGGGGGGCCTGCCCCGAGGACACTGCACCCCACGGTGCGAGCCGAGCCGTGCACGCTCCACGCTGTGGGGGCCAGCAAGGCCTAGGGCCTGCGAATTCTGAGCCTCTCACCCAACAGGAAACAGCGTCCTGTCAGGGGTCTAGGGTGTGCCTCCACCCCGTCACACGTGAACTTGGACAGTGCGCACCCCTGACGCCGACCAGGCCCCAGCATCCCCCGGAGCATCAGAACCCAAGCATCAGTGCTGTCCCCACCCCCACAGAAACAGAGAGAGATCTCCCACCCTCCCACCCACCGCTCCACCCCCAAACGGCTGCCACAGCCAGGGCTCGGCCAGGCTGGAGCCGGGAGCCAGGAACTCCACGTAGATCTCCCAGGGCGGTGGGGTGGGGGAGGGGGGTTCTCCAGCACCTGGCCATCACCTGCTGCAGGGAGCGGGACAGGAACCGGCACATTCGCGGGGGACACATGGGATGCAGCACCCCAGGCCTAGCCCGCAGGACACACGCCAGCACCCTACTCCCGTGTCTGTGGCTGGCTTTTCTCTTCTGGAAAATCCAGTGATCAGAGACAGAGAGCAAACATTAAACACTGAGGAGTAAACACACACATCACTCTTTTTTTTTTTTTAAGATTTATTTATTTGAAAGAGCTACAGAGAAGGAGAGGCAGAGGCAAAGAGAGCGAGAAGGAGAAATCTTCCACTCGCTGGTTCACTCCCCAGATGGCCACAGCGCCAGGGCTGGGCCAGACCAAAGCCAGGAGTCTGGAGCTGCAGGTGGGTCTCCCATGTGGTGCAGGGCCCAAGCACGTGGGTCATCTGCTGCTGCTTTCCCAGGCCACTAGCAGGGAGCCGGATCGAAGTGGAGCTACAAACCGGCGCGCCTATGGGATGCTGGCTCTACAGGCTGAGGCTTCACCGGCTCCGTCACAGCGCTGGCCCCACCAGTCATTCTGACTTGTCCCAACACAGCCACCCCCTCACTGCTGCCAGGACACTGGACCAGCCAGCCCAAGCCCAACCTCTTGCTGGCCAAGGCTGGGGGATGCTGGCTTTCAGGCTTTCACCTAAGTCAACTTCACTTCGGCCTTATTGGCATCCTCCATAAACAAATGTCAAGTTTAGAAAAGATGGAGTCCTGGGGCTCAGAGAAGTAAGCGCAGACATGCCTGGTGCACAGCACCGCGACAAGTCTCTGACCACAGCCGCTGTAGGTTTGAGCCGCCTGTCAGCGCCATGCTGGGTTGCCAGCCGTCCCTCCCCTGACCTGAGGAAGTGGGGTGAAGGCTGCCGGGGGGCCGGCGCTGTGGCGTAGTGGGCAAAGCCGCCACCTGCAGTGCTGGCATCCCATACAGGTGCCAGTTCAAGTCCCGGCTGCTCCTCTTCCAATCCAGCTCTCTGCTGTGGCCTGGGAAAGCAGTGGAAGATGGCCCATGTCCTTGGGTCCCTGCACCCACGTGGGAGACCTGGAAGAAGCTCCCGGCTCCTGGATTTGGAATAGCCCACCCCAGTCACTGTGGCCATTTGGGGAGTGAACCAGTGGATGGAAGGCTCCCTCTCCCCCACCTCTCCATAACTCTGCCTTTTAAAATAAACAAATCTTTTTTTAAAATATTTATTTATTTTTTGGAAGTTACACAAGGAGGAGACATGACGTGGGGGGAGGGGAAGGGGTCCTCCATCTGCTGGTTCACTCCCCAGATGGCCACAATGGCCGGAGCTACATCGACCTGAAACCAGGAGCCAAGAGCTTCTTCTAGTTCTCAACGTGGGTGCCAGTCCCCAAGCACTTGGGCCATCTTCCACTTGTAGAGCAACTGGGCCTCGAATCAGCGCCCACAAGGGATGCCTGCACTGCAGGTGGCGGCTTTACCCGCTGTGCCTCAGGCTGCCAGGACGAACGCACACAGGCTCCCTCGGGACCCAGGACCCTGTGGACCTGTTCGTGCCCCGGGGATGGCAAACGACTACTTAAGCACAAATGTTTTATTTGCAACTTTCATTACAGTTGAAAGTGTTGCAAAATTCACTATAAATCAAAATTGAATATACACCCTGAGAAAATACTTTACAATGTATTGAGATGACAGCCGACTGTACAAATAAAACACACAAGGGGAAAACAGAAAGAGAGGCACAGAGGTTACAGCTAAGCAGTGCGAGGAACCCTAAAGACCAGCAAACACGCGTGTCGAATGCGCACGCTCACCAGCTATCAGGTTAGAAAGGAAGATGGCGGTGCTGCACCCACACTGGCCCGACTGTCAAAGAGCGATCGAACGTCAGAACTTAGCGGGCCAGGACGAACTGGGAAAGTGAGCGTGCCGGATCGCCATGGCGGCTACTTGGTGACCACGCACCTGACCACCTAGGCTCCACCCTGTCGCCCACGCACGTCCTGCGGTCAGGTGTGCGCACAGGCAACCCTCCCCCGGGACCCAGCGGGGCACCGCACAGCCGTCGCCCCAGCAACCCCACTTCCAGACACAGTGCGGCTCTCCTCCACTGCTGTGATTTTCTCACATACACGTATTCACTTGAAAGGCAGGAAGACAGAGAGGGGGCAGGCGGGGGAGAGATCTCCACTGCCGGTTCCATCCCCAGAAGGCCCAGGAACGGAGCTCCACCCGGTCTCCCCCGTGCGCGGCAGGGGCCCAAGCGCCTGGGCCGCCTCCCCCGCTCCCCCAGGTGCTTCAGCCACAGCTGACCTGGAAGGGGGAAGGCAAGAGTCCCGCACACACGTGGGACGCCCGCATCGCAGGCAGGCGCCACCGTGCTGGCCCCACAGCGGAGTTTTCAAATACGCACCCGAAGATCATCAAGTTGTTGAATGTCATACTGTATACAGTGGAAAAATAAGATAAGCTAATTTAAAAGACCAAACTAAACGTAAAAAAATGGGCAGAACTCGCAAACACAAGTTGACAGAGGTTAAAAAGAAAAACAGGAAGAATGACGCCTACAGTGTGATCTCGTTCCACAAATTAAAGGACCACCGTCACAGGCGACAGACAGGTGTGTGCACCATCACAAGTGACAGACAGGCGTGCGCACCACCGCAGGCGACGGACAGGCGTGTGCACCATCACAGGCGACAGACAGGCGTGCGCACCGTCACAGGTGACAGACAGGTGTGCGCACCATCACAAGTGACAGACAGGCGTGCGCACCATCACAAGTGACAGACAGGCGTGCGCACCGTCACAAGTGACAGACAGGCGTGCGCACCATCACAAGTGACAGACAGGCGTGCGCACCATCACAAGTGACAGACAGGCGTGCGCACCATCACAAGTGACAGACAGGCGTGCGCACCATCACAAGTGACAGACAGGCGTGTGCACCATCACAAGTGACAGACAGGCGTGCGCACCACCGCAGGCGATGGACAGGCGTGTGCACCATCACAAGTGACAGACAGGCGTGCTCACCATCACAAGTGACAGACAGGCATGTGCACCACCACAGGCAACAGGCATACATACCACCACAGGCGACAGACAGGCGTGCGCACCACCGCAGGCGACGGACAGGCGTGCGCACCATCACAAGTGACAGACAGGCGTACACACCATCACAAGTGACAGGCGTGCGCACCATCACAAGTGACAGACAGGCGTGCGCACCACCGCAGGCAACAGGCATACATACCACCACAGGCGACAGACAGGCGTGCGCACCACCGCAGGCGACGGACAGGCGTGTGCACCATCACAAGTGACAGACAGGCATGTGCACCATCACAAGTGACAGACAGGCGTGCGCACCACCACAGGCAACAGACATCCGCACCATCACAAGTGACAGACAGGCGTGCGCACCACCACAAGTGACAGACAGGCGTGCGCACCACCGCAGGCGACGGACAGGCGTTCGCACCACCACAGGCAACAGGCATACATACCACTACAGGCGACAGACAGGCGTGTGCACCATCACAGGCGACGGACAGGCGTACACACCACCACAGGCGACGGACAGGCGTGCGCACCATCACAAGTGACAGACAGGCATCTGCACCACCACAGGCAATGGACAGGCGTGCGCACCACCACAGGCAACAGGCATACATACCACCACAGGCGACAGACAGGCGTACACACCACCACAGGCGACGGACAGGCGTGTGCACCATCACAAGTGACAGACAGGCGTGCGCACCACCGCAGGCGACGGACAGGGGTGTGCACCATCACAAGTGACAGACAGGCATGCGCACCACCGCAGGCGACGGACAGGCGTGTGCACCATCACAAGTGACAGGCATCCGCACCACCACAGGCAATGGACAGGCGTGCGCACCACCACAGGCAACAGGCATACATACCACCACAGGCGACAGACAGGCGTGTGCACCATCACAGGCGACGGACAGGCGTACACACCACCACAGGCGACGGACAGGCGTGCGCACCATCACAGGTGACGGGCAGGCATGCGCACCACCACAGGCAACGGACAGGCGTGCGCACCATCACAAGTGACAGACAGGCATCCGCACCACCACAGGCGACGGACAGACGTGCACACCATCCCAGGTGACGGGCAGGCGTGCGCACCATCACAAGTGACAGACAGGCATCCGCACCACCACAGGCGACGGACAGGCGTGCGCACCATCACAGGCGACAGGCGTGTGCACCATCACAGGCGACGGACAGGCGTACACACCACCACAGGCGACAGACAGGCGTGCGCACCATCACAAGTGACAGACAGGCGTGCGCACCACCGCAGGCGACGGACAGGCGTGCGCACCACCACAGGCAACAGGCATACATACCACCACAGGCGACAGACAGGCGTGTGCACCATCACAGGCGACGGACAGGCGTACACACCACCACAGGCGACGGACAGGCGTGCGCACCATCACAAGTGACAGACAGGCATCCGCACCACCACAGGCGACGGACAGGCGTGCACACCATCACAGGCGACGGACAGGCGTGCACACCACCACAGGTGACGGGCAGGCGTGCGCACCATCACAGGCGACAGACAGGCGTGTGCACCATCACAAGTGACAGACAGGCATCCGCACCACCACAGGCGACGGACAGGCGTGCGCACCATCACAGGCGACGGACAGGCGTGCACACCATCACAGGTGACGGACAGGTGTGCACACCACCACAGGTGACGGGCAGGCGTGCACACCACCACAGGCGACGGACAGGCGTGCGCACCATCACAGGCGACAGACAGGCGTGTGCACCATCCCAGGTGACGGGCAGGCGTGCGCACCATCCCAGGTGACGGACAGGCGTGCGCACCACCACAGGCGATAGACAGGCGTGTGCACCATCCCAGGTGACGGGCAGGCGTGTGCACCATCCCAGGTGACGGGCAGGCGTGCGCACCACCACAGGCGACAGACAGGCGTGTGCACCATCCCAGGCGACGGGCAGGCGCACACGCCACCACAGGCGACATTCACACCATCACAGCTGACGGGCAGGCGTACGCGCACATGGCCTGGAACCGCTCACAGCACGCAGGACAGCGGTGATTCCCGGAGGGGGAGGGGGGGCAGTGACACGGGACCTGGGCTCGGGCGGAGATGACCGCTCGGCAGGAGAACCGAGAGCCCACAGGCTCGGACGCTGGGCTGCACCTGCTCCTCAGCTGTGCTGCTCCGCTCCGTGCCCCACGCTGTGGCACCGCGTGTGTCCCCGCTCTTCTACTTCCCTTAGCAGTTCTAAGGATCCCCCCCAGCCGCAGTCCCAGCTCAGCTCCCCTGCCAAGCACGATCCAGACAGGGGCGGGACGTCACTGCCCAGGCCTGGCGTCAGCGGGGACAAAGTGCCGGAGCGGGCAAGGCGGCGCTCCCGGGAGGAGCGCGGTGGGACCTCTCCGCCCCCACTCCAGAACGGTGGGACCTCTCCGCCCCCACTCCAGAACGCTTACAAAAAGGAAGGCCACTTCTCCTGCCACGCCAATGTCACGGATATTCCGAGTTCCCACAAACCTGCAACACGAACGCCCCCCCAGGAAACCACACAGGAAAAGACCGCGCGGGAATTCTCCAGGAGTGCGACCCACGCGGGAGCCACGCCTGCGCGGGGCGGCCCTGCCAGGGCCCCGGGCCGCACCTGGCCGCCCCCCGCCCCCGCAGGAGGCCGGGCGCGCGGCACACGCCAACACGCGAGGCCGGGCAGCGTGCAGAGCCCCGCAGCCTCGCACGGCGAAACGCACGCGTGGCTCGCGCAGGAGTGGGGCAGCGCTGCCTCCCGGGGCGCAGGGCCGACGTCGCCCCGCGCGCCCGGGGCCGGCCGGAGGCCCGACACGCAGCCCCGCTCCGCCGGCCCCCGAGACCCCGGCCCGCGCGCCGCACTCACCCTCCCGGCAGCGCCGCCTCCAGATGGTGTCGGTGTGCAGGATGCGGCGGAACTTGGTGCAGACCTGGGCCAGGCTGGGCAGGTCGGTGCCGGGCAGCGAGGCGAAGATCTCCACCAGCAGCTCGGGCGGCAGCTCCAGCAGCGAGCAGCGCGGGGGCGGCGGCGAGGGGCCGGCGCACGGGCCGCCCCCGGCCCCGGCCAGCGGCGCGGCGCACGCCTCGATGCGCTCCTCCTCGGGGTCCGTGTCCGGCTCGCTGTCGGCCGCCGCCGTCTCGGCCGGGCCCCGGCGCTGCTGGCGGCGCCGGCAGCCGCGCGACGGGCCCACGCCGCAGAGGCGAGCGCACACCGCCATGCCGCCGACTGACGGAGCCGGCCGGCCGCCGCGCGCCTGTGCGCACGCGCGGAGGCCCCGAGCCGAGGCACGCAGACACCGCCCCGCGCCCGGGCCGACCCCGCCCCCGGAGCCCGGGAACGCCCCTTCCGGGCGGAGCGGGGCCGCCGGCCACGCCCCCGCCGGGCTGAGCGGCGCCGTGGGGCCTGGCCACGCCCCGTCGGGCGGGGGCACGGGGTGGAGCGGGGCGCCGGCCACGCCTCCCCCATAAATCAGACTGGGCAGACGAGGAAAACGGCGACCCTGCGAGACACCCCGCGCGGCTCCCCGGGGTGGGTGGGGTCTACGCTCTCCCGAGGAAAGGACTAGAAACCACCATCAAGACAGTAGCGCATGCTGGGAACAAAACAGAGCGGATGCCCCGTGTGAGGATCGAACTCACGACCTTCAGATTATGAGACTGACGCGCTACCTACTGCGCTAACGAGGCTCCTAGGCAACCGGCTGGCGCGCGAGTCTTTGGAGTGGCTCGCAAGCCACGCCTCGGCCCCCGCCGGGCGGCCATGGTTTCGGTGTCCATGCGTCCGCCTTACGACCGCGTGCGGCTGCTTGGGCGTGAGACCGTGCACACCCGCAGCGCTCCACGCACGCCAGGGGCACCGCCGACTGCTCCCGCAAGGCGAGCGCTCATCCCCCCCCCCGCCTCCCGCCCGCCGCAGGCGCTCCCAGGAGCACGGGGGCCCGGACGCTTCCCGGCTCCGCACGCCCTCCGGAGCCTGTGGCTCTGGGAAACCTGAAAGTCACCCAACGAGCACCGTGCGCCCGGCCCGAGGGCCACACCCCGCCTTCCGCCGCAGGTGCACCGGCCTCCCAGCCCGCGGCCGGCCGACCACCCACGCCCCGCTCCTCGTCCTCGGGGCCCCTTCCAGGCAGCGGCCCCCCGCTGTCCCCCGGAGGAGCGTGGCCCAGGGCGTGGTAAGGCGCTGGAGCTGTAGCACCCTCCGTGCACCGGGCACCGGGCTGTACCCCAGCAGTGACACAGCCCTGGAGCTGTAGCACCTTCCATGCACGGGCCCCCGGGCTGTACCCCGACAGTGGCACGGTGCCCCTGGGCTGTACCCCAGCAGTGACACAGCCCTGGAGCTGTAGCACCCTCCATGCACGGGCCCCCGGGCTGTACCCCGACAGTGGCACAGCCCTGGAGCTGTAGCACCCTCCATGCACGGGCCCCCGGGCTGTACCCCGACAGTGGCACAGCCCTGGAGCTGTAGCACCCTCCGTGCACCTGGCACCGGGCTGTACCCCGACAGTGGCACGGCGCCCCTGGGCTGTACCCCAGCAGTGACACAGCCCTGGAGCTGTAGCACCCTCCGTGCACCGGGCCCCGGGCTGTACCCCGACAGTGGCAAACCTTCGGGCTGTACCCAGCAGTGCCATGGCCCTGGAGCTGTAGCACCCTCCGTGCATGAGGGGTGGTGTGCTCACACCCACACGACCCGGGAATGTTTACCGACCACAAGTTTGCTAAGTGGGAAACAGGACGAGCCGCACTCACTGAGCACACGGGTGCATTTCCAGCTCCAGCCTGAAAGTGGGAAGTGTCACCCAGCAGACACATGGGCAAACTCGACAAAGACCAGGGGGTCTCCAAACAAGCCATGGGAAATGGGTTTTCTGGAGAAACAGTGTGTGGAGGTCAGAAGTCCTTGCCCTACTACACTGAGTTCTTCTCACTCTTTTCCCACAGCTTTTTGAAGGAACTTGGCATTTACAAACTTAGTCGGCCGTGGGCTGTGTTCCGTGGGGATCCGTGGATCCCTTTACCACAGGAAGAAACCTGCCCCCTCTACACTCTGCTAGGAGGTTCCGTGGGCATCCGTGGATCCCTTTACCACAGGAAGAAACCTGCCCCCTCTACACTCTGCTAGGAGGTTCCGTGGGCATCCGTGGATCCCTTTACCACAGGAAGAAACCTGCCCCCTCTACACTCTGCTAGGAGGTTCCGTGGGCATCCGTGGATCCCTTTACCACAGGAAGAAACCTGCCCCCTCTACACTCTGCTAGGAGGTTCCGTGGGCATCCGTGGATCCCTTTACCACAGGAAGAAACCTGCCCCCTCTACACTCTGCTAGGAGGTTCCGTGGGCATCCGTGGATCCCTTTACCACAGGAAGAAACCTGCCCCCTCTACACTCTGCTAGGAGCCGGGTATACAAAGACTAATAAACACGTTGTGCTCCCCGGCCAAGGAGC
This sequence comes from Sylvilagus floridanus, assembly GCA_949820135.1. Classification (NCBI taxonomy): domain Eukaryota; kingdom Metazoa; phylum Chordata; class Mammalia; order Lagomorpha; family Leporidae; genus Sylvilagus; species Sylvilagus floridanus. Next base: position 82,266,274 of record OX463232.1, read on the forward strand.
TTGGAGTTTGCTGAAAGGCACAACATAATCTGGCTAAATGTCCACTAGCCTGTGTGCAACTACGCAATGAAAGGATCTATATGTCCTATAAATTATATGCATGTCTTAAGATTTTATTTGTGTGATAGAGTTACAGAGAGAGGGAGAGAGAGATCTTCCATTTGCTGGTTCACTCCCCAAACAACCGCAAAGGCCAGAGCTGAGCTGATCCGAAACCAGGAGCCAGGAGCTTCCGCCATGTCTCCCACACAGGTGCAGGGCCCAAGCACTTGGGCCATCTCCTGCTGCTTTCCCAGGCCACAGCAGGGAGCTGGACCAGAGGAGAGCAGCCAGACACTAATCAGCATCCATATGCCGGCGCTGCAGGTGGAGACTTAACCTACCACGCCAGCCCCCATTTTACATATATACATACATCCTTGTCTTGTAAATTAAAGCAAGGGCTGGAGTTAGCCAGAACCTGGAGGGAACAATGCTCTGCAATGACAGGACAGCTGCTGTCCCCGGCACACTGAGCAGGCGAGGCACGGGAGCACTTTCCACCATTTTCCACCTGGTGTGCGGGGCCCCGGGCTGAGGCTGCAGGGCACTGGATTAGTCCTGGGCCCGGGAGTGGGGGAGAGAAATGGAAGCAGAAGCCGGGACAGTCGGAACCCCTGGAACATGGAAGGAGCCACGGGCTGTGCCCACCCACACACGTGACGGAAAGAAGACTGGCTGCGAGAGCCTGTGCCCCTCGTGCGGACGGGACTGTGCCGTGGGCCGTGGGAGCTGGATTCACACACAGACACCTTCCAGTCCCTTAGGGAGCGCTGTGCCCCCACAAGTGTAGCGGGGAGGGTGCGTGCGCTCTAGGACCAGGAAAACTGGACCCAAGACAGCCTTGGCTTCAGCACCCTGCGTTCCGGGAAGCTCACAGCAGCTAAGGAAACCACCGGGACGCAGGCAGGCGCTTTTCAGCTGGTGGCCGCAGAAGTCACGGTGTTGGGGCGGGCGTTGGGGTGCGGCGGGGTAAGCTGCAGCGTGACACTGGCATCCCACGGCCGAGCACACGTCTGACTCCAGCAGAGGCTGGCCCAAGGCTCGGGCCTGCATCCGCAGGGAACGCAGACAGAAGGCAGGCTTCCGGCCGCAGCCCGGCTCAGCCCTCGGGGAGTGAACCGCGGGTGTCATGCTGCCTGTCAAAATAATTAAATCTTAAGGAAAACCACGGTAACTGAGCCACAGAGTTCTCAGACGCAGGTGTGAAAACATCTTCCCACCACTCAGAAGAAACGGAGGCCTTTACCGGGAAGAGGGAACACGTAAAGCTGAGCGCTCCCCCGCCGCACCAGGCCCACCCCCGGCCCGCAGCAGCTGCACAGACGAGCAAAGCGCCCGGCCCACCAGCTGCAGAAGTGGGTGGCTTTCAGTGCCCCCCCCCTCGGCTGATCCCTGAGGCTGATGCAGGGCGGCACTGGGCGGGGAAGCCCGGAGCCGGGAGGACGCTCCCTATCTAGGGAGTGTCAACTCTGAAACCCTCCGGCCCAGTCCTGTCTGAGGATAGCTCCGGGCACTCCCCGCACTCCTCTGGAGCAGGACTTGTTTGTTTACTTGTTCTAAAGAGCAGAGATGACGTCAGGAGTGATTGGATAAGTGGCCAATAGAAGCCCAGACAACAAAGACAGGGGACTGTCTCCACCAATCGGAAAGAGGAGAGGCGGGACCGTCAGGGCAGGCCAGAGGCCCAGGGCCGGCTCCTGTACAACGTGCCCTCCATGTTGAGTGTGGCAAAGTTCGCTGATGTTTATGCTGTGCAGTCAGCCTCCCAGGGAGGGCGAGACGGGAACACGGACACCGCGTTCAACTCTGAGCGGTGCCAGTCACTTCACGGGGCGAAAAAAGGAACAGAGTGGGAATTCTTTATTTAAAACTGCCAGCCCCCGGCTTCCAGAACGCCTGCTGCTTCCCAAGCACCTTGCAGTTCCTGGAGGAGCACTGAATACGTTAAAATACAACCTTTTGTTTTATTTTAGACAGGCAGAGTTAGACAGAGAGAGAGAGAGACAGAGAGAAAGGTCTTCCTTTGCCGTTGGTTCACCCTCCAATGGCCGCCTTGGCTAGTGCGCTACGGCTGGTGCACTGCGCTGATCCAAAGGCAGGAGCCAGGTGCTTCTCCTGGTCTCCCATGGGGTGCAGGGCCCAAGCACTTGGGCCATCCTCCACTGCACTCCTGGGCCACAGCAGAGAGCTGGCCTGGAAAAGGGGCAACTGGGACAGAATCCAGCGCCCCGACCGGGACTAGAACCCGGGGTGCCGGCGCCGCAGGCGGAGGATTAGCCAAGTGAGCCGCGGCGCCGGCCTAAAATAAAACTTTTAAAGAATTATCTCAGGAAACACTATTATTTCCATCCTCTGCTACTGATGGAGAAAACCACACAGTGCCTATGTGAGTCGTCTTCACATGATCCATGAGCAACTCACTCGCCGCCCTCCACGGCACTCTGGGTCTCCCTGCCCTCAGGCGCACGTGTGCCAACACGGGTTAACAATCTGCGTTACTTACGTGGAGACAATGCTCTGAGCCAGTGGCAGCCACAGCTTGGGGTCAGGGATGTGTGGTTTGGGGTTCGAGTTGGCAGGAGAAATTAGGGGCACCGCGGCAGAGCCTCTGCACGCCTGAGCGGAGCAAGCGTGGGAGTCTGCTCGCCCGTCCACCTCTGCGTGCCAGGCACGGAGTCCCTCCCTCTCCTCGCATTCGCACAGTCCCCGCTCGGGAAGGAGTGGACCCGCGCCAGCAAGGCACTCAGCAGGCGGCACTGAGGATCCCAGATCCTCTGAGAGGAACGCGGACTGCAAGATGCTGTTTGGCAAAACCGTAGGGACACAATTAGGGCTTACTGAAAAATGTTTCTCCCAATTTTCAAAGACAAAACAACGAAATGGCAAACATCAAACACTGCAGGCTGGGAGCTGGAAGCCAGAGCCCCCAAGGTTTCCCGTGGAACTGCCTGGACCACATACACTGTTCAAGGACTGCTCACCGCATGGGCTCAGAGATGCGTCAAGGTAAACCTGTGACGGAGGCCGGAGCTGTGCGCAGCGGGCAAAGCCCTGGCCATCCCATATGGCCACAGGTTTGAGTCCCGACTGCTCCTCTTCCCATCCAGCTCTCTGCTGTGGCCTGGGAAAGCAGTGGAAGATGGCCCAAGTGCTTGGGACCCTGCGCCTGTGTGGGAGACCCGGAAGAAGCTCCTGGCTTCCGATCAGCGCAGCTCTGGCCATTGTGGCGTGAACCAGAGGATGGAAGACCTCTCTCTCTCTCTGCCTCTCCTCTCTCTGTGTAACTCTGCCTTTCCAATAAATAAATAAATCTTCGGGGAAAAAAAAAACCATGACAGAAAGAGAAGGAAAAAACACAGAGGCTCGTGCGCAGGGACAGAGCCCAGCGCAGCCACCGCAGGCTCCCGGCACGGCAGCGCGAGAAGTCTACCTGGCATGGTCCAGGCTCCCAGGCCTCGACGCCTTCACCCTCCAGCGCAGCACCGGACAGGCTTGGAGAGTGTCCCGAGGAGCTGACGGGCTCAGTCTCCCTCCTCGGGGGAGCGCAGAGAACAGCAGAGCGTGGGCTAACACCGGCCCGACGCCTCCGGGCAGTCCCCCCCACCTCTTCCCCAGAGCTCCGGGCGGTCCCCCCCACCTCTTCCCCAGAGCTCAGGGCAGTCCCCCCCACCTCTTCCCCACGGCTCCGGGCAGTCCCCCCACACCTCTTCCCCACGGCTCCGGGCGGTCCCCCCCACCTCTTCCCCAGAGCTCCGGGCAGTCCCCCCAACCTCTCCCGGGGTCAGCTCAGGCGGTCCCCCCAACCTCTCCCGGGGTCAGCTCAGGCGGCCCCCACCTCTCCCCGGGTCAGCTCAGGCGGTCCCCCCCACCTCTCCCGGGGTCAGCTCAGGCGGTCCCCCCCACCTCTCCCGGGGTCAGCTCAGGCGGCCCCCACCTCTCCCGGGGTCAGCTCAGGCGGTCCCCCCCACCTCTCCCCGGGGTCAGCTCAGGCGGTCCCCCCCACCTCTCCCGGGGTCAGCTCAGGCGGTCCCCCCCACCTCTCCCCGGGGTCAGCTCAGGCGGCCCCCACCTCTCCCCGGGGTCAGCTCAGGCGGCCCCCACCTCTCCCGGGGTCAGCTCAGGCGGCCCCCACCTCTCCCCGGGGTCAGCTCAGGCGGCCCCCCCCACCTCTCCCCGGGGTCAGCTCAGGCGGCCCCCCCACCTCTCCCCGGGGTCAGCTCAGGCGGCCCCCACCGCTCCCGGGGTCAGCTCAGGCGGCCCCCACCTCTCCCGGGGTCAGCTCAGGCGGCCCCCCCCACCTCTCCCCGGGGTCAGCTCAGGCGGCCCCCACCGCTCCCGGGGTCAGCTCAGGCGGCCCCCACCTCTCCCGGGGTCAGCTCAGGCGGCCCCCCCCACCTCTCCCCGGGGTCAGCTCAGGCGGCCCCCACCGCTCCCGGGGTCAGCTCAGGCGGCCCCCACCTCTCCCGGGGTCAGCTCAGGCGGCCCCCACCTCTCCCGGGGTCAGCTCAGGCGGTCCCCCCCACCTCTCCCGGGGTCAGCTCAGGCGGTCCCCCCCACCTCTCCCGGGGTCAGCTCAGGCGGTCCCCCCCACCTCTCCCGGGGTCAGCTCAGGCGGCCCCCACCTCTCCCCGGGGTCAGCTCAGGCGGCCCCCACCTCTCCCGGGGTCAGCTCAGGCGGTCCCCCCCACCTCTCCCCGGGGTCAGCTCAGGCGGCCCCCACCTCTCCCGGGGTCAGCTCAGGCGGTCCCCCCCACCTCTCCCCGGGGTCAGCTCAGGCGGCCCCCACCGCTCCCGGGGTCAGCTCAGGCGGCCCCCACCTCTCCCGGGGTCAGCTCAGGCGGCCCCCACCGCTCCCCGGGGTCAGCTCAGGCGGCCCCCCACCGCTCCCGGGGTCAGCTCAGGCGGTCCCCACCGCTCCCGGGGTCAGCTCAGGCGGTCCCCCCCACCTCTCCCGGGGTCAGCTCGTCCCCCCCACCTCTCCCGGGGTCAGCTCGTCCCCCCCACCTCTCCCGGGGTCAGCTCGTCCCCCCACCTCTCCCGGGGTCAGCTCAGGCGGCCCCCACCGCTCCCAGGGTCAGCTCAGGCGGCCCCCCCACCTCTCCCGGGGTCAGCTCGTCCCCCCCACCTCTCCCGGGGTCAGCTCAGGCGGTCCCCCCCACCTCTCCCGGGGTCAGCTCAGGCGGTCCCCCCCCACCTCTCCCGGGGTCAGCTCGTCCCCCCCACCTCTCCCGGGGTCAGCTCAGGCGGCCCCCACCGCTCCCGGGGTCAGCTCAGGCGGTCCCCCCCACCTCTCCCCGGGTCAGCTCAGGCGGTCCCCCCCACCTCTCCCGGGGTCAGCTCAGGCGGTCCCCCCCACCTCTCCCGGGGTCAGCTCAGGCGGCCCCCACCGCTCCCGGGGTCAGCTCAGGCGGTCCCCCCCACCTCTCCCCGGGGTCAGCTCAGGCGGCCCCCACCGCTCCCGGGGTCAGCTCAGGCGGTCCCCCCCACCTCTCCCGGGGTCAGCTCAGGCGGCCCCCACCTCTCCCGGGGTCAGCTCGTCCCCCCCACCTCTCCCGGGGTCAGCTCAGGCGGCCCCCACCTCTCCCGGGGTCAGCTCGTCCCCCCCACCTCTCCCGGGGTCAGCTCAGGCGGTCCCCCCCACCGCTCCCGGGGTCAGCTCGTCCCCCCCACCTCTCCCGGGGTCAGCTCAGGCGGCCCCCACCTCTCCCGGGGTCAGCTCAGGCGGCCCCCACCTCCCCCGGGGTCAGCTCGTCCCCCCCACCTCTCCCGGGGTCAGCTCAGGCGGCCCCCACCTCTCCCGGGGTCAGCTCGTCCCCCCCACCTCCCCCGGGGTCAGCTCAGGCGGTCCCCCCCACCTCTCCCGGGGTCAGCTCGTCCCCCCTACCTCTCCCGGGGTCAGCTCGTCCCCCCCACCTCTCCCGGGTCAGCTCGTCCCCCCCACCTCTCCCGGGGTCAGCTCAGGCGGTCCCCCCCACCTCTCCCGGGGTCAGCTCAGGCGGTCCCCCCCACCTCTCCCGGGGTCAGCTCAGGCGGTCCCCCCCACCTCTCCCGGGGTCAGCTCAGGCGGTCCCCCCCACCTCTCCCGGGGTCAGCTCAGGCGGTCCCCCCCACCTCTCCCGGGGTCAGCTCGTCCCCCCCACCTCTCCCGGGGTCAGCTCGTCCCCCCCACCTCTCCCGGGGTCAGCTCGTCCCCCCCACCTCTCCCGGGGTCAGCTCAGGCGGCCCCCCCCACCTCTCCCGGGGTCAGCTCAGGCGGCCCCCCCCACCTCTCCCGGGGTCAGCTCAGGCGGCCCCCACCTCTCCCGGGGTCAGCTCGTCCCCCCCACCTCTCCCGGGGTCAGCTCAGGCGGTCCCCCCCACCTCTCCCGGGGTCAGCTCGTCCCCCCCACCTCTCCCCGGTGTCAGCTCAGGCGGTCCCCCCCCACCTCTCCCGGGGTCAGCTCAGGCGGCCCCCACCTCTCCCGGGGTCAGCTCGTCCCCCCCACCTCTCCCGGGGTCAGCTCGTCCCCCCCACCTCTCCCGGGGTCAGCTCGTCCCCCCCACCTCTCCCGGGGTCAGCTCAGGCGGCCCCCCCCACCTCTCCCCGGGGTCAGCTCAGGCGGCCCCCACCTCTCCCCGGGGTCAGCTCAGGCGGTCCCCCCCACCTCTCCCGGGGTCAGCTCAGGCGGCCCCCACCTCTCCCGGGGTCAGCTCGTCCCCCCCACCTCTCCCGGGGTCAGCTCGTCCCCCCCACCTCTCCCGGGGTCAGCTCAGGCGGCCCCCCCCACCTCTCCCGGGGTCAGCTCAGGCGGCCCCCCCACCTCTCCCGGGGTCAGCTCGTCCCCCCCACCTCTCCCGGGGTCAGCTCAGGCGGCCCCCCCACCTCTCCCGGGGTCAGCTCAGGCGGCCCCCACCTCTCCCGGGGTCAGCTCGTCCCCCCCACCTCTCCCGGGGTCAGCTCAGGCGGTCCCCCCCACCTCTCCCGGGGTCAGCTCGTCCCCCCCACCTCTCCCGGGGTCATCTCGTCCCCCCCCACCTCTCCCGGGGTCAGCTCAGGCGGCCCCCACCGCTCCCGGGGTCAGCTCAGGCGGTCCCCCCCACCTCTCCCGGGGTCAGCTCGTCCCCCCCACCTCTCCCGGGGTCAGCTCGTCCCCCCCACATCTCCCCGGGGTCAGCTCAGGCGGTCCCCCCCCACCTCTCCCGGGGTCAGCTCAGGCGGTCCCCCCCACCTCTCCCGGGGTCAGCTCGTCCCCCCCACCTCTCCCGGGGTCAGCTCAGGCGGTCCCCCCCACCTCTCCCGGGGTCAGCTCGTCCCCCCCACCTCTCCCGGGGTCAGCTCGTCCCCCCCACCTCTCCCGGGGTCAGCTCAGGCGGTCCCCCCCACCTCTCCCGGGGTCAGCTCGTCCCCCCACCTCTCCCGGGCGAGGCCCGGCGGTCTGCAGGCTCCCGGGGCCGGGGCCGGGCGAGCCGCCATCGCCCTTCTTTCCGTTCAGCCTCGCCCTGTGAGCCCACTCCAGCCAGCCTGTCACCCTAAGAAAGGTCAGATCAGAGCCGGGCCAGCAGCGCTTCCAGAACGTTCCAAGCACGAGGCGGCCGCCGGCCCCAGACCCGCGCGCGGTCTCCTCAGGGCCGGGACCCCCACCGCCGCCCCGGGACCGGGGGGACGCGTGCGCGGGGCCAGCGGCGGGCCGGCCGACCGCGAGGCCCGGGGGCAGGGCGCGCTGTCGGCCCCGGACGGCGGTGGGGGCCCCGGGGCCGGGTCCGGCCCTCCCCGGAGCCGGGACGGCGCCTCGCCCACCGCCCGGCGCGCACGCGCAGGCGCGGGTTCCGCCACGCCCGCCAGGGCGGGGCCTCGGCCGGCTCGGGCACCGCCCCCCGTGACGCGCCGCGGGTCACCTGACCGGAGCGGGCTGAGCAGACGCCAGGGGAGTCGCCGGAGCCGGAGCCGGAGCCGCCGGACCCCCCGCCTGCCCCGCCATGCCGTCGGAGAAGACCTTCAAGCAGCGCCGCACCTTCGGTGGGTGTCCGGCGGCGCGCGGACGGGGCGGGGTGGGGCCGGGGGTCGGAGGAAGGCCGGGGCCGCGGGGGGCCGGACCGGGCTGGGCGCTGCGGGGCCGACAAGGGCCGGGACCGGGCTGGGCACGGCCGTGGAGGGCTGGGGGCCGCGGGTCCGGGTCCGGGCTGGGCACGGCCGTGGAGGGCTGGGGGCCGCGGGTCCGGGTCCGGGCTGGGCACGGCCGTGGAGGGCTGGGGGCCGCGGGTCCGGGTCCGGGCTGGGCACGGCCGTGGAGGGCTGGGGGCCGCGGGTCCGGGTCCGGGCTGGGCACGGCCGTGGAGGGCTGGGGGCCGCGGGTCGGGTCCGGGCTGGGCACGGCCGTGGAGGGCTGGGGGCCGCGGGTCCGGGTCCGGGCTGGGCACGGCCGTGGAGGGCTGGGGGTCGGAGGAAGGCCGGGGCCGCGGAGGGCCCGGACCGGGCTGGGGGCTGCGGGGGCCGCGGAGGGCCGGGTCCGGGCTGGGCACGGCGGGGGCCGCGGGTCCGGGACCGGGCTGGGGGCTCCGGGGGCCGCGGGGCCGGACCGTGAGGGCTCGGGGTACCGGCAGACGCGGGCGGGCCGGGGCAGTCGAATCCCGCGCGCGCTGCGGGGCGGCCGGCCTGAGCCTGCTGGACCCGGGCGGCCCACCGTGGACCCGAAGCCCACCCTAAGCCAGCGGCCCGGCGCTGGGTCGCTTCCGTCGCGGGATGTGCCCCGCACGAGGGCGAAGCTGACAGCTGTGCGGTGCCGCCGGCGGGCTGGGGAGCGCGCTCCGGGCCCCACGTTACAGGGGCGCGGGGGGCCCGCGTGCCTTCCTTTGGGTGTGGGTTTTGCAGATTTCGTCATTGACAGGTGCTTGTCGTGTCGTGTGGAAGAACCAGCTGGGGACGACAGACATCTTTGCCAGGAGCCTCCTGGTCGCTGGCTCGCCAGACCCGGGGCCTGTTTTGGTTAGAGATTTTCTCATGAGTGACTTAGCGATCTCGGAGCGGCTGGCTCTCCTGGGAGCCTGGGTGGTGTCTGGCACTTGGGAGTTGACGGGGCATTGTGGGGAGAGGAACTGCCTTGTCTTCTGGCTGCTGCTTATGGTGCAGCCAGAGCCTTCTGGGAAATGCCCGTGAAGACCGTGTCACAGTCGGAAAAGTGAGGGCCACACTTGGAACAGGAACTGCCCCGGATCCTGAGTGGCCCTGGCCGTGGGCCAGCACGTCTGCCGTTCCCCCTCGAGTGTCTTCCGCGGAATTTTCAGGTTTCCCCTGACTCACTGCTGCACTGCCCAGGGTCTCTTTAAGAGCCCCCTTGCAGGGGCCAGCGCGTGGCTCACTTGGTTAATCCTCCGCCTGCGGCGCCGACATCCCATGTGAGCACCAGGTTCTAGTCCCGGTCGGGGCACCAGGTTCTGTCCCTGTTGCCCCTCTTCCAGGCCAGCTCTCTGCTGTGGCCCCGGAGTGCAGTGGAGGACGGCCCAGGTGCTTGGGCCCTGCACCTGCAGGGAGACCAGGAGAAGCACCTGGCTCCTGGCTTCAGATGGGCGCAGCGGCCATTTTGGGAGTGAACCAACGGAAGGAATACCTTTCTCTCTCTCTCTCTCTCTCTCTCTCTCTCTCTCTCTCTGTCTAAACTCTACCTGCCAAAACAAAACAAAAAAAAGAGCCCCCTTGCAGAGCCGTGTCAGTGTGCAGCAGCGTGGCTGTCCACGCGCCTCGCCTTGGGTGACTTGGACAGAGTCGGAGCCCACGTGGAGGAGCAGCCCAGGGGCCTGCGCCCCCTCTCCCCAGGTCAAGCTGAGTGTGGCTCGGGATTGCTGGATTCGGAGAGTGGAGTGGATTTTAGGGCTGACTCCAAACAGCTCCTTCTGTTGCTGGGGGAAGCTGGGGGGGGGGGGGGCGCAGGGGTGAGGCCCCCGTCTGCCTGAAGCTCCCAGGTGATTCCTCAGGCAGCGGCGGGGACCGACACTGGGAGTCAGCACCATCGTGTGTCTCTTCAGCTGCAGTCTTGGGCCACTTCCTGCTCCAGTGCCCTCGTTACACTGACACGTAACTGAGGATGGTAAACAGGCTGTTCCCGGCTTCTTGTGTGTGTTCTGGGAAGTTTACTCTTTTTAAAGACTTAATCATTCGAGAGGTAGAGTTACAGAGAAGGGGGGGAAGAGAGAGGTCCTCCACCCACTGCTTCACTCCCCAAATGGCTGCAACAGCTGGAGCTGAGCCAGTCCAAGCCAGGAGCTTCTTCCAGGTCTCCCACGTGGGTGCAGGGGCCCGAGGACCTGGGCCATCTTCCACTGCTTTCCCAGGGCACAGCAGAGAGCTGGATCAGAAGAGGAGCAGCCAGGACAGGAACCAGTGCCCTATGGGATGCCGGCGCTGCAGGCGGAGGCTCAGCCCACTACCCCACAGCGCCGGCTCCTGCAGGTTCACTCCATCCAACAGCTCCAAGTGCTGTGACAGGCTGGAGAGTGAGACGTGGGGCGCAACCCGGCACCAGGAACTTGGACGGTGTCGGGGTCGGTGCAATGGAGATCAGTGGCAGTCCCCAGGTGCTCAGCACTTCCCTAAGTGGAGTGACCCGGGCGATGTTTGATTCCCCTTAGATGCTCTAGGCTATCACAAAGCGACTGCGAGTGATACTTGCTGGGTAACACGCCGTGGACCAAAAGCGTAGAGCAAAAGGAGGTCCATGTGCTCGTTCATGCCCCACATCAGTGCCTGCCCAGGGCCAGAGCCGGGAGCTCAGGACCCCCAGACGCGGCACAGCGGGGGCTCCGCTGCATCTTACCCGCTGGACGGCAAGCCCTTCTGCCCCCCAGTTCTCTAAGGCGTCTCAAGGTTCTTGGAGGCCGAGGGAAGGGACCTTTGTCCAGCAGCTTCACTGGCCGTGGTGAGCCTGGGCCCGGGGCAGCAGGTGACTGAGCCGGAGCCCTGACCGACAGGGCAGTCTGGAGGCGGACGAGCAGCGGGCAGAGGGGCAGTCGCGCTCCCGAGCTCGGATCCGTGTGCCCCCTGACCGACAGGCAGGTGCTCTCCCGAGCTCGGATCCGTGTGCTCCCTGACCGACAGGGCAGGTGCTCTCCCGAGCTCGGATCCGTGTGCTCAGTGTCTGCTTAGCTTCAGAGCGGGCCGCTCACTAGGAAACCACACACCACGTACTTGTTTTGCAAAGTGACGCCTTAGCGTACCACAGTAAGGACTTCCAGAGTTCACGGAACTTTTAAAAAATGAGTGTACACGTGTGTGTGTGTGTGTGTGTGCGTGTACACGTGTGTGTGTGCATGGGTGTACATGAAAGGTGGAGTGAGAGATTTTCCATCCACTGGTTCGTTCCCCAAATGGCCACTGCAGCCAGGCTGCGGGCAGGAGCCTGGAGCTCCGCCCCGGTCTCCCACGTGGTGGCAGGAGCGCCAGCTCGCAGCCCTGTCCACTGCTCCCTGGACTCGTGAGCAGAGAGGCTGGGATGGAACGGGCATCCGGCAAGCGGTGCCAGCGTCGCAGGGGGGACTGCCCGCTGCAGCACAACACCTCTGAATCCTCTTCTCCCACGCGCCCGGGCTGCCCCGGGCCGGCCGTCCTCGGGACCGTGCTGCGCCACTCGCTCTCTTTACCTCGAGGGACACGCTTGTCTGCTCTGCACCTCAGTTTCCCCACCTTTTTCTTTTTTGAAATTTTTTATTTGAGAAAGATTTACAGAGATAGAGGGAGAAACAGAAAGGTCGTCTTCCACTGGTCACTTCCCAGATGGCTTGGGCCATCGTCTGCTGCTTTCCCAGGCCACAGCAGGGAGCTGGAGCGGCCGGGACTCGGAACCAGCGCCCGTGTGGGATGCCGGCCCTGCAGGCGCGGGTTCAGCCTGCTGTGCCCAGCGTCGGCCCGCTTCTCCACCTTTGGTGATCATCTTGTCTTTTCCTGCTGGGCTGTACCTGAGGATGACTAGGGCTAAAGCTTTCTCAACACTGTTGCTCTTTACTTTGAAACCTTCCGTTGAGAGCCTTTGGTTTCCCCTGCTCCACATAAACCTGTCTCCTTGGGTGAAAAGTCTCTTCCCCTCTGCCCACATGTTTCCACAGTTAGAGCTATTGGTTTTTTTTTTTTTTTTTTTTTTATAGGCAGAGTGGACAGTGAGAGAGAGACAGAGAGAAAGGTCTTCCTTTGCCGTTGGTTCACCCTCCAATGGCCGCTGAGGCCGGCGTACTGTGCTGATCCGAAGGCAGGAGCCAGGTACTTCTCCTGGTCTCCCATGGGGTGCAGGGCCCAAGCACCTGGGCCATCCTCCACTGCACTCCTGGGCCACAGCAGAGAGCTGGCCTGGAAGAGGGGCAACCGGGACAGAATCCGGCGCCCCGACAGGGACTAGAACCCGGGGTGCCGGCACAGCAGGTGGAGGATTAGCCTAGTGAGCCACAGCGCCGGCCTAGGATAAGCTTTTTAAATATGAGCATACTCCAGGGTACGTTAGTTATTGGTAGAGTCAATAAACGAGGTTGCGATTTCCTCTGGTCATTAAAAAGGCAGCAAGGTCAGAGCTGTGTCTAGATGCTACAACGTTCTTGTTTATTTGGAAGGCAGAATGACAGGCAGAGTGGGAGAGAGGAGGAGGAGATCGTCCCCCTGCTGGCTCACTCCCCAGACGGGCGCAACAGCCAGGGCTGGGCCAGGCCCAAACCAGGAGCAGCAGGCTCCCTCCTGGTCTGGGGGCGGCAGGGCTGTGCCCTGGGCAGGACCCCACCGCCTCCCTCCCGAGGTGCATCAGCAGGAAGCTGAGCTGCACGTGGCTCCTGGCCGCGGGTTGGCGCAGCACCAGCCTTTGCAGCCATTTCAGGAGTGAATCAGTGGGTGGGAGATCTCCCCCTCCATCTCTCCCCCCTCCCTCCCTCTACTTCTAACTTTGTCATTCAAATACATAATCTTCTACAACGTTTTTCTGGGAAAAGATGCTCTTTCTCTAACTCTGCCTTTCAAATAAAAAAATCTTTAAAAAAGAAATCCTAGAGAAAGATGCCTTGGTCGCTGTGCAGTCTGTGGGAGCGCGCCTCCTGCCCTCACGCTCACGTGTCCTTTCCCTGCAGAGCAGCGAGTGGAGGACGTCCGGCTCATCCGGGAGCAGCACCCCACCAAGATCCCGGTAGGTGGCTCCCGCACACCGCTTGGTTTGCTGGCTTAACAAGCCGCATGGAACCCCTTCAAGAGAAAGGGACGGACGGGGCACTGGGGCTGTTCTTGTTTTACTGCAGAGAGGAGCCACACAGGCCAAGTCGGGAACGAGCAGGGCTGCCTGGCAGGAGTGAGGCCGGGAGTGCCAGGCCCAGGCGTGGGCCTCTGCGGAGCCGCGTGCGTGGTGTCTGATCTGAAACGGGTTACAGATGGTCCTGCCCTGGGTTTCTGGACAGCCTGGGCTCCAGACCTGGTTCAGGGTTTGCCAGTTGTTAACATTCGGAAAGGAGTTGGGCCCTCCTCTGAAAGGGGAGGGGAGCCCACCTCGTGTGCTTGTGGCCAGGATCCGCACAATTCTGAGCAGGTGGCAGCCACCTTGTACAGACTGAGCCTGCCGCTCGCCAGCCCTGCAGGCCGCCTGGAGCACCTGCCCCCGCTCTGCAGCTTCCGTGTGTGGCTTCTGCCCGGGCAGTTCTGGCCCAGGGTGGAAGTGAGGGCTTCCGGGTGCACACGGGAGAGAGGTGCGCAGTTCCGCTTCTCCCGGCTGCACGCACCCCAGCGGAAGACACGCCGGCTTGTTTGCCGCACTGAGTCCTCACTCGGGGGGGGGGGGCCTGGCCTCTCCGAGGCAGGACCGCCGTGGAGCCGCCGTGGAGCGGAGCTCGGCTGAGTGCCTCTCCCTCCAGCGGCGAGGCCGCGGCCCTCTGTGCTCAGCTCTCACGGTGCCCAGAACTGAAACATTTTCCTCCGTAGTCTGGCAAGGAGTTAGTGGATTTAATTCGTGACGTGGGAGTGTTCTTGTTCCGTGTGGAATCCAGGGGCCTCACTTGAGTCAACAGCCATCAGAGGGACGTTGGGAATATTGTCTAGAGTCAAGGAGTTAGTGGATTTAATCCGTGATGTGGGAGTGTTCTTGTTCCGTGTGGAATCCAGGGGCCTCACTTGAGTCAACAGCCATCAGAGGAACGTTGGGAATATTGTCTAGAGTCAAGGAGTTAGTGGATTTAATCCGTGATGTGGGAGTATTCTTGTTCCGTGTGGAATCCAGGGGCCTCACTTGAGTCAACAGCCATCAGAGGAACGTTGGGAATATTGTCTAAAGTCAAGGCTCTGGCAGTTGTCCTCCGGACGACTGCTTGCCCGGCACATGTCCACCCAGCGCTTAGTTGGGAAGAGAGACGGTCCCTGGCGCCAGAGCCGAGCTCACTGAGCCTCACAACTTGATGGACGCACACACACGCCGTGTCTCAGGAGACGGTGGTGGTGGAGCCGACGGCCTGCCTCTGCACGGCTGAGTTAGCAGCCGGATGCCGGTGACCCCCTGTGGGAGCAGAGCTGTCCCACCGTCCAGGGTGGCACAGAGCGGAGGAGCACGAGCCCGGCCGGGCGCCGCGGGCCGTGCCACGGCGGACTCCACGCAGCCTTCCCCACACTCATCACCCTCTCCGAGTCTTGTCGATGAGATTCTGCAGGCACTCGTTCCAGTTGCCTTACAGGTAAAATGTTTTTCCATTCACATTACAGCCTCTGGGTTTCCTCTGGGCAGTACGTTTTTCCTTTTTTTAAAGATTCAGTGATTTGAAAGGCAGAGTGATGATGTGAGTCAGTCTTCCACCCACTGGCTCACTCCCCACAGGCCTCGACAGCCGGGGTCTTCCATGTGGGTGCAGGGGCCCAAGCACCTGGACCATTCCCCACTGGGTTCCCAGGATGAGCAGGGAGCTGGATCGGAAGAGGAGCAGCCAGGGCTGGAACCGGCGCCACGTGGGATGCCGGCGCTGCGGGCGGCGGCTTCAGCCCATTCACCGCAGTGCCGCCCCAGTGAGTGTCTCTGACTTCTCCTGCGCTCCATCCGAGCTGGTCCCCGAGCTCCCTGACAGACGGGGCTGGTCCCCGAGCTCACTGACAGACGGGGCGGCAGGACTGCACGCTCTGAGCTGGTCCCCGGTCTGCTGCTTCTCACGGGGGAGCGTGTTTTTCTGGGTTTCAGACTCCAGTAGCACAGGCACACAGCCAGGTAGCTTTCCGCAGGGCGCATCTCCGGTGCAGCGCTGTGCTCGCGCGGGTCTCTGAGAGCCGACCGCAGGTGGGCAGATCCACACCGGAGCCGTGAAGAAGCAGTTTCCCACGAGCCAGGGACGGTTGGGGCCGCCGCCTCTCCACTGCGGACCGTTGTAATCCTCTGTCTTCTTTCGTAGGTGATAATAGAACGATACAAGGGTGAGAAGCAGCTTCCTGTCCTGGATAAAACCAAGTTCCTTGTACCCGATCACGTGAACATGAGCGAGCTCATCAAAATCATCAGGTACCACCCCTGGGTTTGGGCTTCCTCCCGGGCGCTCTCCTGGCTGACCTGTGCCGGCTGACCAAGGCTTCTGGTGTTCCTTCCCGCCGCGGTCCCAGGTCCCTGGGGTAGGCATTTCCTTTAGGAGCAGCGCAGCCGGTGAGCGGGTGCAGGCGCGGGCGCGGCGGCTCAGGTCTCGGAACGGTTTGCACGGTTTTGAGCTGGTTTCCTCATGTGAGACCCTAACAAACAGCCGTACAGACCAGATTAAACCAGCTCAGGAAGGCAGTAAGAACCATCAGTGAATCTAATTTTTTTTTTTTTGGAAGGCAGAGTTACAGATGGAGGGAGGGAGGGAGTCAGTCTCCCATCTTCTGCTTCACTCCCCAGATGGCCGCAGTGGTCGGGGCTGGGCCAATCCAAAGCCAGGAGCCTGGAGCTTCCTCTGGGTCTCCCACGTGGGTGCAGGGGCCCAAGCACCTGGGCCGTCTTCTGCTTTCCCAGGACACAGCAGAGAGCTGGACTGGAAGTGGAGCAGCCAGGACTTGAGCCGACCCCGTTTTAACTAGTGTTGATCATGAACATGATCCTGGAGAAGCCCCGATGCTGTGAGGCTGCCCGCCCCTCCCTCCTGGGCACACTGGCTCCCGCACCGCCCCCTCACTGTGATGTCACTCCGCAGGAGGCGCCTGCAGCTCAACGCCAACCAGGCCTTCTTCCTGCTGGTGAACGGGCACAGCATGGTGAGCGTCTCCACGCCCATCTCCGAGGTGTACGAGAGCGAGAAGGACGGCGACGGCTTCCTGTACATGGTGTACGCCTCCCAGGAGACGTTCGGGGCGAGGCCGCCGCGCGGCGTCTAGTCCTCCCGGGGAAGGGATGTGGCCAGCGCGACCGACGTCCACCTACCAGCCCATTCAGCTAGTGTCCCGCCTAGGCAGGTGTAGGAAGTTGTTTTTGTCTTTCAAGCAGAAAACCAGCTCCGAGGGAGTGCATCGTCAGCGTTGGGAAAGTGTGATTTAGCCTAGGCTGTTTTGTTTTCCGATTTCAGGAGTTTAAAAATAAAATACTTTGCGTTCTGAGTCGCCAGTAAAATAGGCCGCCACATCTTTCAGCGCTCTCCGTCCCGTGTCCCAGCGCAGTCAGGCGGGCAGTCCTCGCCCGCTGTCCTTGCTGTTAGAAGGGGCTCCGCCCGTCCACAGCCGTCTCCCTCGGGACCCTGTGGGCGTAGCCGTAAGCACAACCCCAGAGCCACGCTGGCCGTGACAGCGGGCGCCAAGCGGGGTCAAGACGTCCCTGACACTGCGCACCACAGCCCCGGCTTCCGCAGAAGCACAGCTCTCGCTGCCCTCTGGGGCTGCAGACACCGCTCCGCGGGCCCTGGAAGGGTTTTTGTTTTGGTCTAGTTTCTCTGAAGGCCCGAGAAAAGTGACGTTGCTTCTGCTCTGAACTTTTCAAACAATCCAAACTCAGGCTGCTTTGGTCATTTTTTTGGGACAGTGCTAGAGACCAGATGCGTGAAACATTCAGATTCAGATGCCCCCCCCCTTTCTAGCTTAAAGCTGTACATGCTCGATGGTTTGTGTTTTGTTGTTGTCAAATGTGTAACAAGAAGGCTCACGTATTAGGAGTAGTTCAGTGGCGCCAGACCACCATCAGGATTCTCGCTCTGCGTGTCCACGTCAAGGAAAGACCAGCGGAGGGACTGTGTGGCTGCAGTGTTTGTCAAGGTCAGCATCTTCCAAGCCCAGTGCTTCCTGCCACCTGCGTGGGGTCCACCGTCTGCCTGTGCCTCGTGTGCCGGCGCGCATCGTCGGAGAGCGGCAGCGTCACCGCGTCTGGCCCGGGACGGATCCTCGGTGGGGCTCCCATCACCTCCTCTCCCGCTGCATGCCGGTCCACATGGCGACTTCCCACATACACGTTTTCACATGTCAGTTCTTACCCGTGTGTCCTTTAGCGTGTGTATGCCACTGTACCATTCTTGTAACCACAGTGTGAGCACTAGGAGTCCTGCAAGAAGCTGTGTTTCGAAACAGCCTTGCTGAGGGGTGGCCTGCACCCACAGTAGTGGGCAGGCACTTCAGCAACCGCATTCCTCCCCGGTGAGGTGAATAAAGGCACCGCTGAGAACGGACTCCACGTACAGACCGTCTTTGCGATCCTGACTGTGCACGTCTGGGTACTTGACCACAGCAGGTGGCTCTGGCTTCCCAACGAGGGACCTCCAGGCTGGTTTGCTGGGCGGGGGCGGGTGGGGGGACACCTGGGGAGGGACACCCCTCTGCTGTGGGTGCCTTTCTCACCTAGGCCAGTACCCTACTCCTAGGTCTTCCTTTGTAAGTTCAACTCCCTCGAGTGCTTGGAGACCAAGGGCAGCTGTGAGGCACGGGTGTTTCCCGGGTGGCCACTGTGCACAGGGTCCAGCTCGGACTCAAGCAGGCACGTCACTGTTTCCTGGAAAACACGAGGGAGGGGCGGCAGCCGTGGCTCACCCCACGGCCTGCAGTCGGGGTGCCGGGATCCAGAACCGCTCTCTGCACCCTGGGGTGCAGCGCAGCCGGTGACGGCTGTTACTTGGGTTCCTCCCCCGGCTTCAGCCTGGTGCAGGCGTGTGGGGGAGGGAACCAGGCAGTGCAAGATGGCCACCTGCCTCTGCCTTTCAAACAGAAACTCGAGCTGCTCACACGCGTGTCCGTGTTCCCTGTCTCCTGCTTTCCAAGTCCCCACCTGAAGTCAGGGCCGCTCCCGGGTGCCCGCTCCCTGATGCGCGAGCATGCGATGCGGGCGGGTGCGCTCGTTCCACTGTCGGCAGCTGGGCCCGGGCAGGCGCGTGTCACCGCGGCGTCCTCTCACAGCAGGGTCGCGCCACCTCCCCACGGTGCCTCAGACCCACACGTGCGAGCTTGACCGACAGCACCTAGAACCCTGGGAAGCTCCGGGTGGATGAGACGTGGCGTCCCCGTGTCAACACGGAGGAAGGCGGAAAGCAGACGGAGAATTCGAGCTACGTGCAAACACGTGTGTGCTTCGTGTCCCGAGAACAGCTGTGGAAGGCAGGCACGGGTCCTTTTTTAAAATTTTTATTTTCAGTACATTAAATTTACTCATAAAAACATTCTAAAAATGTACAATTTTTTTTCTTTTTAACAAAGTATAATAAAACATAAAAACCCCAAAAACAGAATACTTGACATTTACAATTCAAAATCAAATTAGCGGAATATTAAATATTTACAAAACTATATCTTTTAAAAATATTTATAAAGTTACATGCAATTTTGTAGAATTGACAAAAGAATGGCTCAAAATGAGAATTTTCCTTCATTCCTAAAAAGAAAATCTGTCCAGCAGAGGCTGGGAAGGTCAGTCTTTGCCAACGCCTTCCCTGCGCGCCCGGAAGCACTGACACACGTGACGGGAGGGCGAGGTGGCGCGGGGCGGGCCAGAGCAGGACCCTGAGGCTTTGGCCTCCACCGGCACAGTATATGGTTTTCTAGAATATTGCGAGTTTGGATTAGCGACGCTCACTTCTATTCAGACCCTTGGGACTTGGAACGGTTCCGGCTCTCCAGAACCCCTGGCTTTGGAAGGACAGCCAGCCCTGCCCAGGCCCCCAGGCCCATCCTCGGGGACGGGGGCTGAGCCACGCAGGGGGTTTCCCCAGCAGCCTGTGAACGCCTTCCGCTTTCAGGGTGGAAACTAGCGAGGCCTCAAACAGACCCCAGGAAGAGCAGGGAGCTTGGAGGCCAGGAGCCCAGGGCCCGCTGGGAGAGTGGAGGCCGGGGTGAGCCTGCACTCGGACAGGCCGCGGGGCAGCTGGCTGACGTTCCGGCAAGTCCCTGCCTCCGCGCTGCGCCACGGCACGGCGGGTGCAGTGCACCAACTACGCTGACTGCCTGCAGGACGGACCTAGAGTCCTAAATACGAATGAGAATACAGAACCTATGACTACGGTATGAACAAGCTGACCCTGTGGTCTGCAGGGGACGGGGCGGCCCTCTGAACACCACGCAGAGATGCGCTGTGAATGGTGAGTCTATTCTAAGTGCTAGCTCCCATCTCTGCTCTTGGCAATCAGGAGTTTAATGTTAAATACTTTCCAATTTTGATATTATCATGAAATAAACATTAGAAAATAAGGTAGAAAACGAGTTTTTGCTTAAAAAAGAGACTGAAAGGTTAAATAGTTCTACCCCAACGTTGCACGTCCTCTCGCCCCAGTCTCAGAGATGGAGAAAATGGGGCCCAGAAGCTAAGACACATCAGACCCCAACCGCGCCAGCCGCCTGCCGCCTGCGCCTGGGGCGGCGCCCAGCTCTGACGCCCAGAGCGCTCGTCCGGCTTTGGCTGCTTTGCCCAGGACTCAGACGCCGCCGTGAGCAGACAGGCCAAGTCCGAGGCTGGCGCCCCCGGGCTGACCTCTCACGCCGGGACCTCGTGTGCTGCGCTTCGGGAGACACGGGCAAGTCCTCCGAAGCCCTCGGTGAGCAGACACAGCCCGGCGGTGCCGCAGGGGCCCTGGCTGCATGTCGAGGCGCGCGCTCACGTGGATCTGGCGCTGCTTGCAAGGCTCACCTCCAGCGTTCGGCAAACACAGCGGCTGTGGGGCAACGGCCGACGCTTCCACTCGCCAGGCTGAGCCCTGGACAGACACTGAGCTGGGATTTCCACCTTGGCTGGGAAACACTTGTCCACAAATTCACTGTGGTGAGATAGGATTCATTTAAAACAGCTTTTTTAAAAAACCAAAAAAACTTTAAAAGTTTGGCTTTCAGCACATACGCAGGCCACTGTCCACGGCCTCCAGGAACGGAGCGAGCGCCCAAGTCCTCCGCGAAGGTGAGCCCCAGCTAAGTGCTCCTTAAGGCAAAGTCGTGTCAGCTCCCACTGCTGCGACACGGTGTAGTGTTTGAAGGAAGAGATCCAGCGGACAATCCCTCAGCCTCTGCTGGAACGTGCGTCGCCGGTCCGTAACACTGTACCAGGAACAGAGGAGCGCGGGCCGCCCGCTCTGCATTGCATAGAAATCAAAGTCAGCTAAAGCCACACACAGGACTCGGCTGGAAGCCTCCCGGAAGCCTACGCCTGCCTGCCCAGGTCCCCGCTGAGTCTCCGGCGGAGGCGGCGCTGGTCCTGCACTGGCTGATTGTCCCATTCTAGGAACGGTCTGGAAAATCCCCGGCACAGCCTGACCCCATCAGCATCAATATTGATTGTAAGTGACATTACTGGAGTGGAAAAACCCCTTTCGCGTGGAAGGTTCAAGTCCCTAAACTCCAGACCCAAATGCTTCCGTTCCGGCGGGTGGGGACGCGGAGGTCTACAGTGAGGACTTCCACTTCCTGCCTGAAAAGACGAACACGCACGCAGGAGCGTCCACGCCCTGGCGCTCGGCTGACGCTCTCCAGGTCACTGTAACGGAACTAACCGTCAGCACACAGCCTAGCACGAGAAGTCGACAGGCGGAGACGTCGGACCTCTTGCTCACGACTTACAGGGCCGTGCGGCTCCTCACACGTCCGTCTCAAGTGCGACTCGGTCGGTGTTCCCACAGGCACTGCCCGGGGTGGAGGCGGCAGGCCCGAGCCCTCGATGTCTGCACTCTCCAGGACTTGGACCCTCAGCAATCAGCCTGCTGTGCGTCAACTACTTCTACTTCGTAACACAGCTAAATTTATTTGCAGGAAAAAAAGTCGAAACCTGGAACTGCTACAAGTGTTGGGTGGAGGGAAAAGACTAGAATCTGCCGTGGACTCAGCACGGGGTCCCGCAGGTCTCGGAGGGGCTCGAGCCGGCGAGCGTACATTCTTCCGTAGTGCAATCCTTCAAAATCCCAGAGATTAGTGCCTCATCGCTTTAGGAAAGAAACGAAACGAAACGAAACGAAGCCGACGGTTTCCCTACCCCGGGGGTGCCGAGAGTCCGCGGGAGGAGCTCCCCCCCAGCCCTCGGTTCCGCGCGCATAGCTGCCCTGGAATTGCGTGAGCGCCGCGCGGGCCAGCACAGCAGTGGTCTTCGGGAGACGTGCGGCCTCTGCTCTGCAGCCACGGAGACGCCTGCTAGGCGGGTCCTGACATCGAGCTCCCGTCCAGGATTTGGCAACACATCGAGCTGGATGCACGTCTACGCTAGGTCTCTACAGTCTAGGAGAGTAAAGCACCTTTGGATCAGACAGTAACTCCACAGCGACAAGACTTCGCGGTCTGGTTTAATGTTCCTCGCGTCCCACCGCTCAGTCACGCTCTGTTGCCAGACAAAAGCGTCAATCTGTGGAGTCCAGACTTTCCGCGGGGGGCGCGTACTTCAGCCTGAAAGTACCTGGAGAAGAAAGACATTAGCTTGCATCGCTCGACTGCCGCCCACCGGAGCCAGCCTGCGCCTGCTACTTCCTGCCACGGCTCGGGGTGCCCTCCCCCACCTGGCCAGCACGCCGAGTGTGTGCATCCTGCACAGGGCAGGTGGGCGTGCCGCTTCCACCTTCGCCAACCTCAGGAGACCCAGCCACGCGGGACGGCTGCAGCCATCACGCCTCCTGGGTCACAGGAGCTGCTTTCTAGGCAATGCCGAGACCGGAGCCCCACACAGCCCTCACAGAAGTCACTGGAAGTCCATGCAGAGACCAGACCGAGCGGCCTCAAGGGTGGCACAGGGAATGGGCACAGAGTCAGAGCCAATGTCCCCATCCCCGCAAACAGCAGTCACGTACCTGAGCTCAGCCCCGGTAGACACAAAGAGCAACCGGGGGTGGGGAGGGGTGGTGATGACCCCACAAGACCACAACCACGCCTGGCACACGGGGGAGGCAGCGAGCTCCATCTGTGGGCTCTCAACTGCCGGCTGCACTCGGGGGCCGGAGGTGGGCAGGTGGCATGAAGCCTCCCACACCGGCTGCCTGGCCCCACCCACAAGCAGCCCATGCCCTGAGGGAGGGGCGTGTGGTCAGGGTCACGGAGCCCCTGGCAGTCCCTGCGCAGACTTCCAGCCTCGCCTTAGGGTCTTCCTGCTGTGTCAGAGAATGCCTGAAAAACTACTTCTTGCTTTAAAAACGAGGAGGTTCGCTACCATCCGCACCGAAAGCGTGCGCGCAGCAGCCCACTCACCTTGCCGGTTGAAGTCCATGGACGGCTGCTTGCAGTCCTGAGCGCGGTGCCCGGTGGCCCCGCAGTTGTAACAGGACAGATTGCCGCTCTTTTTGTGGCTGGAGCCATTGCTGCCGCCCACCAGCCCCTGGGTTTGGTACACCCCAGCCGGCCCGGCCATGAAGTTCTGCATGGGCGGCACGGCAAACGAGGACTGGCCGCCCAGGACGGGCTCGGCGGCCACGCTGCCGCTGTAGGGCGCGTGCACGACGGGGAAGGTGGAGCCGCCGCCGTACTGCTGGGTGCTGACGTAGCCGCTGCTGCACATGGGGCTGAAGGGCAGGAAGGGGAAGGTAAGCACGGACGGCCCCGAGAACGGGTGCTGGAAGTAGCTGGCGTAGCTGACGGTCAGGCCGCTGGAGCCGCAGCTGCCACTGCAGCCGCACGACGTGCACACCATGCAGCCGGGCGGGGGCGGCGCGGGCTGCGGGGGCGCCGGCGGCGGCTGGTGGTGGTGGTGGTGGTGGTGGCTCTGACTCGAGGCAGCAAGGTTCCCCGTGGAGCCGCCGCCGCCGCCGCCGCCGCTGCTGTAGAAACTGCTCTCGGGGACGGAAGCAAGCGCAGGACTGGAGCTGGGGGCCGGGCAGCTGGGCAGCGCGGTCACGTTGGCGAAGGACGTGGAGGGGAGGCTGCCGGAGGAGGCAGTGCTGCTGCTGGGGCAGAAGCCGGCCTGCAGGGGGCCCACGGGCATGCTGCTCACTGCAGGGAAGGCAACTTTGGTGCTGGCGGTGTAGAGAGCAGTCCGGGGGCTGATCCCCGCGGGGGGCACGCTGATCTGCACGCTGTTGGGACAGGACGTTGGCCCGGAAATGGCGGGCTCAGCAGGCCCCGAGGAGGAGAGCAGCAGCTTGATGGGGGGCCGGGCCACGTGGAGGACCGTGCTCGGCGAGCCCGCGGCGGCCGCGCTGCTCTCCCCGGCCAGGGCCGGCTGCTGGGATGTCTTCAGCACCCTGTCCAGCGTGGATGCGTGCACGACCTTGGCCCGGGGGCCAAAGGAGACCGTGGGTGACATGGAGCTGCTCTCCGCAAGTCCGGAGAGGACCTGCACGGGCTGATGGGGCGAGGCTGCGGGCAGTGCGTCCATCATGGCGCTGCCGAAGCTCTTGTCCACTTTGATGCTGCTTCTTGGTCCAGACCCTTTGCTCCTTTCCTCCAGAGACAAGAGCGAGTGCACGGAAGACGAGAGCAGCTTTGCGTCCGAGGCCCCCCTCTCCGCCTTGTGCACGGAGTTCAGCATGCGGAGGGGTGCCAGGTGCGAGCCGGCGGGCATCATCTGTGGGGGCACAGGGTGGTGGCCTGACGGGCTGGAGCCGGCCTCGTTCTGCACGGGCAGAACCTGGGCCGTGGGCCGGGCCGAGCCTGACGGGAAGTGGTTCAGCAGCGTGACGGGCTTCTCCTTCTCGGGCCCCTCCAGGTGGATCTCCACACCTGCAGGGGCAGAGAGAGCGTGAGCAGCGCCGGACGCCAGGGACGGCGGGGCAGCATGGCCGCAGCCCCCAGTGCCCTTACGTCTGTCGTTCTCCTCGGCGCTGTCGGAGCTCTCTTCTCGGGCCTGCGCGCCCCTTGGGCTGGAGGAGGAGCTGGAGTACTCGGAAGAGCTGCCTTCCCGGGGCATCTGGTGAGGGGGCTGCTCCACTTCCACCCGCAGCTCTGCAGAGAAGGGACGGGACAGTGTCCACGGTGCCCCCTGCTGGGCGCCAGCACAGCCTCAGGCCGGGGGCGGCAGCACCGCTTCCCAGGGTCAGAGAAGGCCAAGGTCAAAGGCCAATCTCAGCGGAGATTCCAACAGTGCCCAGGACTGAGAACGACACTCCCAGTGCCCCCACACGAAGCCGAGGACAGAGGCTTCACAGCAGTCCTGTGTGGGCACTCCTTAAACTGCTCCGAGCCCCGCCACGCCCACACGCGATACACAGCCTTGCGTCAAGCGGCCGCTCAGAGTGGACACTGGAAGGCTCCTCCTCGGTCCCCGGCACCCTTTCTGTTCCTACCACGGAAGGGAGGGCCTGTCCTACCCTAGGAGAAGACAGCCTCTCCCCAGCTGTCTCCACTCTCTTCCGAAGGACACAGAGAAGGCAGGGAGGAGAGAATCTCTGGAACTTCGCGTCCCCGAGGGTGGGGAGGTGGGCCGGGAGCCGGGGCCGCTGGGCTGGGTGAGGACGTCGCCACACAGCCACGCCCCTCCAGCCCCGGGCCCCTCGCCACTCTCCCGACCGAGCAACCTCAGGTGCCCTGCCTGCAGCTGCTGACCAACTGTCCATCTGCTTCCTGCACTAGAGGCTCCCCGTGTGAAAACCGCAAAGCTGAGTACAGAGTGCACACTACAAACTCCGCCCCCGTACCTGCCGTGTGGCTGCTGCGCCCCGTCTGCACGGGCCCCACGTGGCTGGTGGGGGGCACACGGGCCACCCCACTGCTGGTGACCAAGGTCGGGGCAGAGGGATTCAGGCACCGTCTCTCCGATTTCTCCCTGTGCAACACCAAAGCACAGGAGCATGTCAAACCTCCTTTTACTGTTTCACAGACATTCAACACAGAGCGGTTTCCAGGTCCCCTCGGGGAACCCGATTCATCAGTGTACCGCAGCCACCTCGTGGGCAGCACGGACTGAGAAACGAGATGGAACACACGTTGGAGAAACACTCCCACACTTACTTTTCCAGCTCCAGCTGAGTCTTGAGTTTTTTCTTCGCTCCCATGGTGAGGGACTCAAATTTGTTGAGATCTTCTTCAGTGAGGCTCAGGAACTTCCATAGGAGAGACGAGGCACAAAGTTACTGCCCATGAGTGAGGGCTCCTCCCCGGGCTGCGCTCACACCTTCCCCCTCTGGGCACACAAGCACATCAGACTGCCCTGACCTTGGCACGGGGATCGTCCACCTGCTAACTGACCTGGCGTCTGAGTGTGGGGTGCGCAGGCCTCGGGGGCCTCTCCCTCAGCACCACCCTTCTGGGGGGGCCGCAGCCCCGGCCGGCAACAAAGCAGAGGTCGCGGGGACCGAAGGGGAAGCCAGCCCAGAGGACCCCGGCAGGCAGCGGGTGCTTCCGTGTGCACAGCACCCACGGCACCGAGTTGAGCTGGGCACTCACACGTGGTGACTTGGCATCACACACGTGCTTCACGTTTGCTCTCTACTGTGAGGCGAAAGCCAGACTTGGGCTGCATCAGCGCCATCTCTGCAGTTAAAGCCGCCACGCCATGCCGTCCAGCAGGGGGAGCTCCAGCCTCCCGTCAGGGACATCAGGCTCAAGCAATGTCAGCATTTGAACAAGGAAAGCACTCCCTCACTCGCGGTGTGTGCTCTGCACCCTGGAAGGCAGCCGTGCCGGGCAGCCTCGGTGTGGAGCCAGCGCTCCGCAGGCTGCGCCGAGGGGGCGTGGCTCGGGGGAGGGAGACCCTGCTACCCCGTCAGCGTCCACGCACCACTTCCCGCCAGGACCAGGCGGCGCTTTTCCACCCTTAGTTCTTGTGCATCCCAGGTGTTCCTCAAGAACTGAGGCCAGAAGACAGGCGGCAGAGAAGGCCTGTGCCCGCGCCGACGCACCTTCTCCATGGTGAGCTGCTTGAAGACAGGGTAATACTTGTGCAGACGCAGCTTCCTCAGCCAGTCCAAAATCCCATTTTGCTCCTGGGTCTGAGGGGCCTGCAGACTGGAAGGCATGAGGATGGCAGGCGAGGCGTCCATCTGGGCCCGGTAGGCCAGCGCCGAGCCCGTGGGGGCCCCCGAGTGAGAGCAGTGGGGCAGGGCGGCGGCCGTGCTGGCCGCGTGCTGCAGGTGGTGCTGCGCACTGCTCTGAGACGACGGGACGCCAGCCACTCCGCACACGGGTCTGTGGGACGAGGGCAAGCAGGGGCACAGATGGGCTCCACCAAGGAGTGCGCGCCAGGGTCTCTTCCTGGACTGCCCCCCGCATCACCACCCTCTTCCACCGCTGCCCCTCCCCCACACCAGCCTGCAATTCCAATCCCTAGCTATGGACCTCCCTGCACACACGTGTGCCTGCTCGAGGGCTGGCGTGCCTGGATGCACACGTGTGCGTGTCTATCTGTGTGCGCACATCTGGAAGTGAGGATGCACTTGTGTGCGCATGTGGATGTACACACAGTGGTCACCACAAGGCTTCTGTCTGAGCTGCCTAATTTTGAGAGACAGAGTGAGCGCTTCCTCTGCTGGTTCACTCCGTAAATGCTCACAAAAGCCAGGACTAGGCCAGGCCAAAGCAGGGAATTCAATCTGGCTCGCCCAGGTGGGTGGCAGGAAACCAACTACTTGAGCCGTCACCATCGCCTCCCAGGGTCTGCATTTACAAAAAGCTGGAACCGGGGCCTAGGCAGTGTGCTGTGGGGCGTGGACAGCCCGGCTGGCATCTTACCTGCCAGGCCAATGCCAACCCTCAAGTCACAGGGTGAACTGAGAAATCATTAAAACTGGCGACAGAATCTTTAATGTTCAAGCTGTCATTCTCCGCAACGTGAAGCCCAGGCCCTCCTGCCTGCAGCTGTAAGCCCACACACGTATCTCCTGGGGGCTTACAGGGCGAGGGGCCAGTGTCACCCAGGACGGGTTGCCTCTCAGGCACCTGGGCTCACACCCCCACGGCGATGCCGATGGAAACCAGGCTGAGCCCAGCCCGCGCCCCGGCCCCGAGTCCCCGGGAATTGCAGCTCCAGGGGCACAGAGAACTGCTCTGGGATTTTACCCGCACCGTTCCCGCTCCTCCACCCCTGCCCCGACCCTGCCCGGCACAGGTGACAAGGACGGCAGAAGCAGTGACGGAGACGCAGCTGGGAGGGCCGTGGGGGCTGCTGGCTGCAGAGCCCAGTCCTCACCTTCCAGACACGCCCATCATGGCACCCACTTTGGAAAGGGAGGGGTTCCCGGGACCTGCAAAGTAGACAACAGGCAGCACAGACGCTTGCAGACAGCGTGCCTCCCTCGTGGCGGCCCCAGGGCCCAGACTCACTTGCACTCTGAAGCTGCGGGCTGGGGGATGCAGTGCTGAAAAACTTCTTCACGTGGTCATTTTTTAACACATGAGACGGTAACGCAGCCAGGTACCTAGAGAGCAAACAGGGGCTCTGTCGGCATGGGAACGCACCAGAGAGAGGCTCGCCGGGGGAGGACACGCCAGCCACGTCGGGAGACGTGCACATCCCAGACAACGGCACGCCTGCGTTCTCCCTGCTCCGCCCCACTCTCCGTCCCTCTGTCCTCAGTCTCCTCCCGTCCCCTTTATGCTGTGTTGGTCACATCCTACAGGGCCGTGAGCCGTGACCAGAACACGAGAGCAGCTGGGGTCACCCACGGGCACTCGAATGCCAGCCCAGCACCCTGGCAGCAGGGCTAGTCCCCGCCCACGTTCCCAGCACCCGTGTGCCATGTCATGCTGCGGGCAGAGGCCAGGCCATGGTCACCGGTCCGAGAAACTGTTTAGGAGGCCCTGGAGCAGCCTCCATCTGGCTCACAGACAGCGACGCCGTGAGCCTTCTCAGCCCCAAGACCCTCCTTCCCGCTCCGCAGCCGCTGAACATCCCCGAGGCCACGTGCAGACCCACACCCGAGCGACCTGTGTGCCCCCGCATCAGCCCGCAGCTGCCCCGGGTGCACCTACCTCAGGCCTGCTTCCAGATCCATGTGGTTTCGCTCTGCATAAAATGGATCTGGGGCGGCTAGGCAAGGAATGAGCTTCTCCAAACTCTCCTCGGGGTGGAGCTGAGAGAGCTGGGAGAGAGGGAGAGGTGCAGGGAGCCCATCAGAGCAGGAGCCTCCACCAGACGGCCGGGGCGGGCCCGGTGCTGGCATCCGTGGCTACGACGTGGCGTGACACCGTTCCATCAGCAGGTCTGGGGCGCCACAGCCCCGGGTGTGGAGACAGCCACAGAGAGCAGCACCCCACTGTCGGTGCTGAGAGACAGCTCGCCAAGCTCCACGGCCCTAACGCACCTGGGCCACCAGGACACCGAGTCGCAGGCCACTACAGGAACCGAGTTTCAAGCAGGGGCCGAGCCCTCTGAGGGCAGGACACACGAGCTCACACCTGTGGTCCTGCGTGAGGAAGAGGTGGCCGTCACACCGCCAGGTCACGACAGAAAGCTGATGCGCACATCCCTACAGGCTGAGCAAGGCCCAGTTCCAGGCAGAAGGATGTGTCCACCTCCCCAGGTGCCTGTGCGGGGCGCAGTGGGCGAGACCCACCCTGTGTGCTTCCCAGAGGCCTTCCCAGTCTGAAGCAAAGCTCTAGGCATGGCGGACAGGCAGGGGCGGTATTTCCCGCTCTGGCCCCAGGCCATGGAGAGACCCACCACTTCTGTGAGAGGGGTAGGGCGGACACCCGGCCCAAGAAGAGGCATGAAGCTCCCCTGGGACCAAGACCCTGCACCGACACAGAGCAGAGGTCAGTCCTGCAGTGCTGAGAAAGCCCTCCCCAGAAGCCCCACAGAGGCACTGCCTGGGAACAGCGCCCGCAAGTCGAGCCGCCTCTGCTCTGGGCCAGAGGCACACAAGGACTGCTAGAACAAGCACAGCAAGACCCCAGGACCCACCTACCCCAGGGGGCACTTCCGGCCCGGGCAGTGGCAGCGGTCCACTCGGGTGTGAGTGGGTGACCAGGGCCGCAACACCTCCAAAGTCCCCTCCACTCCAGGACCCCACTCGGCCTGAGAAGCATGCGCTCACTCCCAGCAAACACTGCTTTCCACAGTCTTGAGAATCCCCCAAACACGACATCTACCCTCCAATCAAAATGTCCCAGACACACTGCCAGCTACTATCAAGAGACGTGGGAATGGCCTGGAGCCTGCAGGTCTCAGACAGAGACTCCCAGGAACCGCGATGGACACAGTAAATTCAGCAGGGGCGCTGGTCCCTTTGCAAGGCCTGAATGCTCACGCTTGCCTCACTGCTGGCTGACCTGGTTAGAGGGGCACACAAAGGGCGACACCGGTGGAAAACCCTCGGAGCAGCCCTCAGGAATGCAGTGCACTCTGCAGACTCCCCAGCAGCCTGGGCAGAGGAGGGGGAAGAGCCAGCAGAGGGCAAATGATCCCAGCTGAAGCCCAGAGTGACAGAGGGAGAAAGGCCTGGCCCCAGGGCTGGGCACATTCTCACGGCGCCCCAGAGCAGGGACTGGGGAGGAGAGAGGGCTGAAGCGACCACAGACAGGAACTCTCTGAGTGATGAAGATGCCAACTCAGATACCCGAGACGGGCAGTCTGAGCAGCAGCCCGGGGACACCTGGGCAGACAACCAGTCTGCGGCCAGCGTTCTGGCGGGCATCTGTGGGATCCGGAGAAACTGGTCTTGGACACCAAGGAGGCAGCTGCGAAGGGGGAAAGGCGGCACTGCAGGTGGATTCCTGGAAGTTATCTGGAACCTCAGGAAGTGTCGGATCTGGCTCGGCCTCTCACGCCCGTGAGGCCGAGCCAGATCCGACACCTTTGCCCACGCCGAGGCCACGTGTCCACCCACAGCTTTTCTAGGAAACCCACAAGACTCTTGGCAGAGGTCAGCGTGCTGGCATGAGTGCACGCACGCGAGTGACACGTGCACGTGCAGAGCTGTTTCCCGTGGTGGCACTTCAACAAGAGGGAACCCCAGGATGCAGAGGCCCAGGGGGACAGAAGGCTCTGCGCAGCCGCCCGAGGGAGCTCAGCCCCAGTCTCTGCAGAGGCGGCACACAAGGAACGGCTGGCGGTGGCCGTGCCTGCCTGCTGTCTCCACTCCACAAGCAGTGCACAGGGAGTGCAGGCTCCGGGCCGTACCCTGCAATGAGCAGTGCACAGGGGGCGCAGGCACTGGGCTGCACCCCTGCCACGAGCAGTACAGGCTCCAGGCTGCACCCCTGCCACGAGCAGTGCAGGGGGAGCGCAGGCACCGGGCTGCACCCCTGCCACAAGCAGTACAGGCTCCAGGCTGCACCCCTGCCACGAGCAGTGCACAGGGAGCCCAGGCACAGAGCCGCACCCCTGCCACGAGCAGCGCACAGGGAGTGCAGGCATCAGGCTGCACCCCTGCCGTGAGCAGTGCATGGGGAGCACAGGCTCCAGGCCGCACCCCCGCCATGAACAGTGCTTTGGGGAGTGCAGGCTCCGGGCTGCACCCCTGCCACAAGTAGTGCACAGGGAGTGCAGGCACCAGGCCGCACCCCTGTTGTGAGCAGTGCACAGGAGCGCAGGCTCCAGGCCGCACCCCTGCCATGAACAGTGCTTTGGGGAGCGCAGGCTCAGGCCGCACCCCTGCCACGAGCTGGCCTCGGACTCACGCTGGCACGGGCCTGGCGTGGCTGCCCAGGGAAGGCACCTACTGAAGTTACTCCACAGAATGAGCGACCACCTGCGAGTGTGAACCTTGTAGTCTTGGAGGATCCCTCAGTCACCTTACCTTTGAAATAAAGGCAGTCACTTCAGAGGAAGGTTTGGTTACTGATGTTATTGAAGAATCAGACCACAAGACCTTAAAAACAAATAAACAAACAAACCTTAAAAACAGACAGCACATACTTAATTCACAGCACACACGTCCAGGTGTGACTGCCCTAGTGTGCGTGCGCCTGGGGAGTGAGCATTCACACGTCCTGAGCCTGGTGCCTGGGAGCCGTCCCTGTGTCTGTCCAAGCGCAGCCGTGCCGTGTGCGCCAGACGCATTGCAGTGTGGGCTCGCCAGCAGCACACGCGTGCCTCCTGGGCCTCCTCTCAGCAGCGCCCACAGCGCGTCCACATGGACACAGTCGATCTGGGGCAGAAGTGTGGGTTGGCCTGAGTGACTCTGACCACAGGACAGCAGGTCTTCTGAGAGAGGAGGGCTCGGGGCAGGGGAGGACTGGGGCCAGGTGGGAGAGGCAGGACAAGCAGAGTGAAGCCGGGTGAGGTCTGCCCGTGGGGTGTGCCAGAGCTCCCAGGGCACCACAGGGACAGCGTGTGAAGACAAGGGCAGGGCCGGTCAGGGAGGGACAAATACCACATAAAAGCCAGAAGTCAGCGGAGGATTGAGTCAGGAAACAAAGTGACCGAACACTTCTTTCCACCCACAAGAGAGGATCACACCCAGACTTGCTTAAAGAGAGGTCGGGGATAACAGAGCCACACAGGTGGCCGATGGCTGCCTCCGTGCCGGCCAGGGGTCGGGGGCGCTCTGGGCTGCTCAGAGTCAGGCCTGCATCCCACGCAAGCCCCACCTCGCAATTCCCAGATCACTCGAGACTCCCTCAAGGCTTCTGGGAACATGCCTTGGCCCCAGGCTATCTACTCTACAATGGAAACGCCCCCACTGCTGCTCCGAAAGGTTGCCTGGGAGCAGACGCCCCGGGCCTCGGAGTCGGGACACGCACTGCTGACAGCTGGTAACCCGCAAAGTCGATGTGTAGAGGGAGATGTCACTTCCTCACAGCCCCCCACCTGTTCCCAGCTGGAGTACTCTCTCTGCTTCCACATCAACATCCCATGAATGCCAACACAGACCACCTGCTTCCCCGACAGCTCCATGCCTCACAGTGCAGCTACTCACGACTCTGTGTTCACTTCCCTCTTACTGCCAACAGAGCTGGCCCAGAAAGGCCAGCCCTGGGCACCAGGTTCCCTACAGTGGGCTGCGGCCTGCCTGAGCCTGCAGGGGGCGCCAGTCCCTTTGCAAGGCCTGACGGCTCATGCTTGCCTGGAGGCGTGGTGGAGGGGAGAACAGGCCTACACCCTGCTGGCCTGAAACATGCTCTAGACTTGGTGTTACCCAAATGCAAGTCAGTCGCCACCAGGAAAAGCTGCTAATCAAATGCTCACATGCGGCGGTCCTCACGGGCACAGTGGGGTTCCTCCAGCTCCATTTCCGCTCGACTCTCCATGGAAATGTTCTCCACGTGGCATCAGCCCTGGAGCACGCGATGCAGCAGGTGCCTCAGTGAACCCAGAAGCAGCCTACCCTGACACACAGGCGAGGGGCAGGCAGCCCAGGACCCCTGAGCTTTCCAGACCAACGCTGTCAAGCACAACTAAGCGGTGGAAGCAGAATCCTTAGCTGGCATGAGTATTTTGGGAGCTGAGAGAACACCTCCAGGACAGGATGCTACCAAGGAGGAGCCGCCAGACGCGCTCTCCAGGACGGAGCAAGGGCGCAGCCACGCGTGGGAGGCGCCAGGCCATCCCCCACACGGCAGAGGGTGCAGCACGACGCGCGGGCCTGTTCCGGAGGAGCGTGCACACAGCAAGAGCTTGCAAACAAGCAGACACAGATCGAAGGTCATCGAAGAAATAATTAGAGAGAAGGCCCCCAGCTGGACAGACACAAGTCTTCACACTCACAGCGTCCACTGAGTCCGAGTGCCCTGGGAAATGCAAGCTGGTACCACAGCACAGCTCAGAGGGACTCCCCAAACCTCAGGTCAGAGCACAGCAGGAGGGAGCAGAGCCACACGATGTGGTGCACCCCGACTCCCGGGGAGACAGGGCTCAGCCCTGAGCCAGCACTGCAGCTCAGACCCGACAAACCTCAACACTGCGCCGCCTACATACCCTAAACATCAGAGCAACTCCCAGAACAAGGACGAAGGACAACACACAACCCAACCACAGGGAGTCCGAGCTGGAGACGGAGAAAGGCCGCAGGCTGACGACACAGAGAGACCCCAGGCTCAGGGGTGGCCTGGACAAAGGCCGCCAAGTACAGGGGGCGCCCGGCTGAGGCGCTCCACAAGCCACAACTCCCCAGACAAAGCTGACAGAGGACCTCAGGGCAGCCAGTTTTCTAAGCACTTGTTAAGAAACACAAGGAACTGAGAGAGACAGAGACAGAGAGCAACCAAGTGAGAGAACACCGTGGGGAAAACAAGCCAATGAGTGGAAGGGAAAGTGTGAAGAACTCGCTGCACGGACCAGCCACGGCTGCCGCCCCAGGCACCCGTGCACCACAGAGCCACCAAGCACGCACTCCCGCTGCCGTGTGCCAGCTTCCTGCGTGCGCACACACACACACACACACACACGTGTGCACCCGATCCACACGGACAAGCCCCAGGAACGCCTTTGCTCACAGACAGCCGTCACAGCAGGAAGGGAACAGTGGTCTAGGTTTCAAGATCAACATTTAACACGCAACACTTAAGAAGCGGCATGTCTGGATAATTTTCAGGAATAATGGCTCAAAAAGAGTCTTTATTGCTGCTTTACAGTCCTTCTTGCGCCAGTACAACCACAGTCACCACAGGTGTCTCCTGACTGTACTAGGAAAACATTGCTAATTAAAATATTTCCCTTTCATAAACAGTTAAGTATTATTTATCTGAAAGGCAGAGAGCTGTTGGCTGGTTCACGTCCCAGCTGGTGCAGCTAGGGCTGGACCAAGCAGAGCCAGGAGTCAGGAACTCCATCCTGTTCTCCCGGTGGGCGGGTCACCGTCTGCTGCCTCCCAGGCTCGTCCGCAGGGAGCTGGTTCAGCAGCAGAGGCGGGACTTGAGCCCAGCATTCTGATCCGGCATACAGATGTCCCAAGTGGCAGCTTAGCCTCTGCGCCACACAGGCAGCCAGAGAGCGCGCGTCATCTGCTGGCTCACTCCCCAAATGCTCACAACAGCCAGGGTTGAGTGAGGCTAAAGGCGAGAGCCCGGAACTCAGCTGGGTACCTCCTAGAGTGGCAAGGATCCAAGTCTGTAAGCCATCGCTGCTGCACCCCCAGAATGTGCACTGCAGGAATCTGGAGCAGAGGAGAAGGGCCGGCCCCGTGGCGTGGCGGGTAACGTTGTCGCCTGCAGGGCCAGCATCTCATAAGGGCACCAGTTCGAGTCCTGGCTGCTCCACTTCCGATTTAGCTCTCTGCTAATGCACCTAGGAAAGCAGTGGATACGCCTTGGGCCCCTGCGCTCATGTGGGACACCTGGATGATGCTTTTAGCTTCTGGCTTCAGCCTGACCCAGCCCTGGCCGTTGTGGCCATTTGGGGAAAGAAGCAGCGAAAGGAAGCCCTTTCTCTCTGCCTCTGTCACTCCTTCTCTGTGACTCTTTCAAATCAATCTATCAGTCTCAAGGAGCAGCAGCAGAGAAGCCGGGGCCTGAACCAGGCAGGTGCCCCAAGTGTTGTGTTTGTCTGGGCCCCACAGCAACTCGAGCCCTGGGCCGCCCTCTACTAGGTGCACGAGCAGGGAGCTGGACGAGAGGCAGAGCAGCTGAGACTCTAGTCAGCACTCTGACACAGGATACCAGTGCCACAGACCCTTGGTAAGCCACCGAGCCACAGCCTGGCTCCCTCCAAGCTGTGTCTTAAGCCCTGCGGCCAACAGTCACCCCAATTTAGCTTCTTAAGAGTGAATTTGGAAAAGCTGGTAAAATGTAGGCATACCCCATGCACACAAATACTTCCTATTTTAACAAATTCTAGCATCTGCTTTCTGCATACTAATCTATGGCCTCAGGAACTCGTTAGCAGCAACTGTAATTCCAGCCCAAGCGAAACGACTCCAGGAAAGACAGGGCTCCTCTCCTCTGCAGACGGTGCACCCCGGGGTCGCTGCACCAGTTCCTCACACCATTCCACAGAGTAAACAAACTCGCTCTGCAGATGGAAAGCTCAGAGAGAAGCACGCCTGGAAACTGAGCGAGGCGGGGAGAAGCCCCCTCCTCCTCCGACCCCACAGCACAGCCGGGGCAGCCACTGCTGCTGCCGCTGGGCCTGTGCGATTCCGCCCACTTACAAAGGACAACTGACACTTCTTCACTTCCTTCAGTCAAGGTTCTGTGGATAAGAGGAAAAGGCTGACTCCAAGTAATCTTTTTTAAAAATGAGTTTCCGGGGCTGGTGCTATGGTGAAGCAGGTTAAGCCACAGCCTGCCATGCCAACCTCCTGTATGGGTGTTGGTTTGAGTCCCGGCTACTCTGCTTCTGATCCAGCTCCCTTATTTGCCTAGGAAAGTAGCAGAAGATGAGCCAAGGGCCTGGGCTCCCGCACCCATGTGGGAGACCGGGAAGAAGCCCCTGCCTCCTGGCTTCAGCCTGGCCCAGCCCCAGCCCCAGAGGCCATTTGAGGAGTGAACCAGCAGGCGACAGCGCTCGCTCTCTCTGCTTTTCAAATACATAAAATCTTTAAAAACGGATGAGTTTCTGCGCTACAACTGCACCTGTGCAAAGTGCACACTCTGATCTCCTGACACACTTCTATACCCAGGAAGCACCTGCCGCCCAGGAGCCAGCCGTGCCCACCACCCAGCCTCTCCTGTGTCCGAGGGCCTCCGCTGGCCTCCCCAGGGCAGCACTGGGCTGCTTTCTGCGGCTGAGGGTTGGGCTGCGCTTCCTAGAACCGCGTGTCGGACTCCTCTGCGTCCCGGGGCGGCCGCATCTGCCCCATGCACGGCGTCTGCGCACGTCGGTGTGGCCTCCCGCGGGAAGGCAGGTGCGGTGCCGACTCAGGCACACCTCTAACGTCTGGAGCAAAGTGAGAGCCTCCAGGCCCTCGTGCCTGCGCGTCCTCCACAGCGGTCAGCGGCCGCCCATGCCCTCCGTGGTCAACTCTGCAAGTCTGGTGCTCTTTGGGAGCTGCGCATACGACCTCTGCACCGGATCCGTGACTGCCTTCTCCTCACGGTGCCTTCCCAAGGGCGAGTGCCTCACGCTGCTGGAGCTGCACTGCAGGGCTCCCTCCAGCCCCTCCTGTTCCCGGCCCGTCTCCTGCCTCTCACAGAGTTCTCTGCTTAGCTGAGATCACATCGCTCTCTCCTCTCTCCCAGACTTTACAGTGTGGTCTGTGGTCAGGTCTGAGTCAGCTTTGCACGGGGTGGAGGCACAGGTGGAGGCCACTGCTCTGCACCTGGAGGTCTGTCCCCAGTGCCCTGCCTGCAACGAACACGCAGGGGGACACAAGTCCAACCCGTCTCCCAACAGCAGCACCAGCGCCGCACCCTGTGCCAGCACCCAGGCATCCGGCAGCCAGGGAGCGCGACGCCTCTGGCCTCTTCCTTCTTTTCTCACTGCTGTGAGCTCCCTAGCTCCTTCCATGTAATTTTTGGAACCACCGTGTTAATTTCTAAAACAGAAAACCTCCCCTGGGAGGTGGAGGGCAGGCCACATAAGCGCACGGCGAGCTGCTCTCCACGTTGATGGCTGAGCCTCGAGTCACCACTGCTTGGCATGGGCACCGAGAGCCGTGCCCCCCTTCGTGCCTATCAAGGAAGCAGTGCCAAGACCACAGAGTGGCACTGCCCGTCTCCTAAACACGCAGGGCCATGTTCTGGTCGCCTTCAGATACGTCCCTGTCGTTACGCGACAGCTGACATCCTCCAGCCTTCGTTCAGGAAGAGCAGGCTTTTCGTGGAAGTGGAACTTCTGCTTCGAGCGCTGGAACTCCCCTGCTAACCGTGTGGGAGCAAAGCCGGTGATGACCAGGAACACGTGAGACTTCCAGGGGCCCCTTCCCAGTCAAGACTCTCCTCCGGGAAGGCTGGGACAGGCCCAGGCTTGTTTCTTCAGGGAAAAGCCACGAGCGGCATGGGGTCGTCCAGAGCTAGGACCCATCACACCATATGGCCCTGGATTCCTTACCACCAATAATTGGACCAAGGCTCGGGGCAAAGCCATGCCCACCAGAACCAGACTGGACCATCCACCTCTCTCCAAATACCACCTGTCTGGTCCTGGTCTGTCACAAGAGCCCCTGCTGCAGGCTGGCACGAGCCCCCTCTCTGAGAAGGCCTGGGAATGAGAGCAGAGAAAGGAGAAGCCACGTGGAGCCACCTCCCCAGTGCTGGCAACACCAGGATCACCATGACCACCGGCCTACCCACCGTGTCCACAGCCATGGCAGCACTTTGCCGGGTGGCCTGCGCTCTGGCACCCAGCGCCAACAATCTGCACACCTAAGCTACGCAGCTCTGTGGCACGAGGAACCACAGCCACGGAGCAGCAGCGGCCCCCATGGCGCAGCCTCTGCCAAGCCAGGCGAGGGCCTGCTCCACTCAGCGGCACACAGCGAGCACGCCAGACAGGAGACTGCTGCCGAGCTACCCTCCGACGACGCCGGGGGCAGACACGCAGACAGATCGCAGAACCTCATCTGGCAGGGACACGGCAGCCAGCACACACCCCCTCCCTGGCCTCTTCTGCAGCCAAGAGGGACACAGAAACTACACTCTGGCCCACAAAGCTAAGTGGAGGCGTCCGGTGACTGCTTTCAGCGATGCTCGTCATCAAAGAACACAAGGTAGAAAGCAGCCCTTCCCTTCTCTCTGTCCGCAGGCCCCGGCTGCAGGACGAGAAGGGGAGCAAGCGTGTGGGCACACCCGAGCTCCCTGGCTCTGTTGGAGCCCTGTGGCCAGCCCAGCCCAGCGCCCCGCACTCTGACATCAGAGGACAAACTTCTGCCTGGTTTCAGCCACTGCTGTGGAGGGGTCACAACACCAGGCCTCGACTGTCACAACTTCACGGTTCCCGAGCAGGGGGCCAGCGAGCAGCCCCCGAGCAGGGGAGCTGAGCCTCTGTCCACACGGCCAGGGAGGCTGTCCCCGGAGTCCCGAGGACTTGATGCCTTCCCTCCACACCCGGCGGGACGCCACCGAGGCAAACGCGGCCGAACTGGGGCCAGCTGGCGTAGCTCTCCTCGGCAGCCAGAGCATCGACACAGCGCCAGTGTCTCCTTCCCAGCCCCCAGGCCGGGGCAGTCTCTGCATCTCACCTCAAAGGAGCAGTCCACAGTTCTGTCACTCTTTGTGTGTGACAGTCCCTTCAGGTCCACTTTCTCAACACTCACTGCAAAACAAAACACAAAATCATGAAAATGAATGTGGCCGTGGTTACTTAGCATTTGACAGTTAAGTCACTTTTTTAAAAGAGATTTACTGATTGATTTTGAGAGTCAGAGTCACAGAGGGAGGGAGGGAGAGAGCTCTTCCATCCCCTGGTTCACTCTTCAGATGTCCACACTGCACAGCGTTGGGCCAGGCTGAAGTCAGGAACCAGGAGCTGGCAGGGGCCCAAGCACTTGAGCCATCGTCTGCTGCTTTTCCCAGGCCATTAGCAGGGAGCCGGATCAGAAGAGGAGCAGCTGGGACACCCCTGGAGCCCACACCGGATGCCAGCTCTGCAGGTGTCAGCTTAGCCACTGGATCAGAAGAGGAGCAGCTGGGACACCCCTGGAGCCCACACCGGATGCCAGCTCTGCAGGTGTCAGCTTAGCCACTGGATCAGAAGAGGAGCAGCTGGGACACCCCCGGAGCCCACACCGGATGCCAGCTCTGCAGGTGTCAGCTTAGCCACTGGATCAGAAGAGGAGCAGCTGGGACACCCCCGGAGCCCACACCGGATGCCAGCTCTGCAGGTGTCAGCTTAGCCCACTGTGGCACAGCCTGGTCCTTGTTTCTCAAGCCTGCTGCTCACAGTCACGCCCCACACTCCGTCTACACCTGCAGCCCTGCACAGCACGTCTGCCGAACACGGCTCTACCCTCACCCCCCGGCTCACTCACCAACAGGAGTTCGCAAGGTCCTGCCTTGCCAGGCCACACCGAGTGCGGGGGACAGTGGGCCCGGGGGCGGGGAGAGAGCCTTCCTGGGCTCCCTTCCTCCCTTGGGAACCTCCTGCCTCGGGTGACGTGCACCTCAGGAGATGCTGGAATCCATGCGGTTTAGGGTGTTTTCTTGCTTAAAATAGCACCTTACAGGAAGGGATAACTAAAAACCAGCAATGTTTACTTCCTCTCTGGCCAGAGCGCACACATGCGGAGGCCGCGCACCCCCCCTCGTCCAGCCACTCCCGGCTGCCATGTGACCTCCGAATCAGACTGGCAGCAACTACTGAGCCTTTCTGCTTTCAAAGCCACCACAGTGACATCATCACTGCAGCCCACATCCTCGTGGCTCTCAGACGGCAGAACACGGCGTCCGTGAACACAGGAAAGCGCAGCCAGCAGCCCACGTCCTCGTGGCTCTCAGACGGCAGAACACGGCGTCCGTGAACACAGGAAAGCGCAGCCAGCGTCTGCCCTGCCATGAGCGGCAGCGGGTACCCCGGCGCCCCAGGACGGAATATTAGGGTGCAAGGACAAAAGGAAAAAGGAAAAGCCGCATCCGGATCGAGGGGGGAAGTGACTCATCCCTGGAAGGCAGATGTGAGCAGCAGACGCCTGTTCCTCAGCTGTTTCCCACAAGCGAGGCCTCACGGTCCCTGGGCTGCCTGCCATGAAGCCGACTGCTCAGCCACTGAGGGCATCCGTGTCCAAACAGAAGCAACACGACAAAATGCCGACAACACTAACTAGAAAGTATTGATGACACACACGACACAACTGAGGTTCTGCTCAGAACGTAAATCAAAACACTGAAAGGAAATGAGAGGAACAGGCTGGGGCAGCTGCGGGCGGTGGTGGGGCTATGGGTGTGGTCTCTGCTCCGACAGGGGCTCACTGCTGTACAGAGTCCCCACACCCCACTGCCTGGAGGATCTACTCATAGGCCACGCAGCACCCACCCTCGAGGGAGGCCCCAAGAGCATGCTGGGGGGTGGGGCCGCACACACTGTAAACGGGACGTCACCCTAGGGCAGCTCCCGCACCGAGGTCTCAGGACGTCGCTCGCAGTGAGCAGGCCCTCCGAGAACCAATCCTTCGGGAAGGTGCTGGCCAGGAGAACCCCGCATGTGGCCAGGCCCTAGAGGTGCCCGACCACACGGTCAGTCCCTGAGTTCCTCACAGGCGTGCAGCCAAGCCTGGACACAAGACACGAGCAGTCACGAAGGGAAGACTAACAGAGCCACCTATGTTGTCATCATTTCAAGTCACAGAAAATATACTTTCTGTCACTCCAAACACCTGCTCTGCCCAAAACCTTCCCTGGGGGCTGGTGCTGTGGCACAGCCTGCAATGCTGGCATCCGTGTCAGAGCACCAGTTCCATCCTGGCTGTTCCATTTCCAGTCCAGCTCCCTGCTAATACACACAGGAAGGCAACAGATGATGGCCCGAGTCCTGGAGCCCAGTCCCCCCTGTGGAAGA
The DNA here is from genome assembly GCA_949820135.1 of Sylvilagus floridanus. Classification (NCBI taxonomy): domain Eukaryota; kingdom Metazoa; phylum Chordata; class Mammalia; order Lagomorpha; family Leporidae; genus Sylvilagus; species Sylvilagus floridanus. The sequence goes on from OX463232.1 coordinate 82,306,851, forward strand.
CCTGGATGGAGCTCCTGGCTCCTGGCTCCTGCCTGGGCACTGCAGCACTCTGAGGGAGGGAGCGGCCACTCAAAGATCGTTCTCTGTTTCTCCCTCTCTCTGCCCTTCTTTTTTTTTAAAAGATTTATTTATTTATTTGAAAGTCAGAGTTACACAGAGAGAGGAGAGGCAGGCAGAGGAGAGGTCTTCCATCCTCTGGTTCACTCCCCAATTGGCCACAACGACCAGAGCTGCGCCGATCTGAAGCCAGGAACCAGGAGCTTCTTCCAGGTCTCCCACACGGGTGCAGGGCCCAAGGACTTGGGCCATCTTCCACTGCTTTCCCAGGACATAGCAGAGAGCTGGACACGAAGTGGAGCAGCCGGGTCTCGAACCCATATGGGATGCCGGTGCTTCAGGCCAGGGCGTTAACCCGCTATGCCACAGCGCCGGCCCCTCTGCCTTTCAAATAAATAAATAAATCTTTTTTTTTCTTTAAAAAGTGCTTTTACCTGAACTCCTTCTTCTGACACAGTAAAGCTGGTGGTGTGTTCTCTTGCTGTTTTGTGCAACCTGGGTCTCAGGAAAAGCCGACTGAACACTACCAAGAGAAACCGAGTGGGGAGCTCTGGCCCAGCAGACGGAGCAGCGAGGGAGGCCCCAGGACGGAAGCCCCCTCTAACCCTCAGCGCTGCTCCTCCACCTGTCGCACCATGAACACAGGTGCTGTTGTGGGCGTCCATGCACATAGGGTTCTCTGGCTTAAGGGCCAAAAGCGGAGCTGCAGGGACAGGTTCAGGAAGCACCGGCGCAGCTCAGACACGACGCCCCACGGCCAGGCGGTCCTCACGAGACACAGAGGGCAGAGAGGCTGGGCAAATTAAGATGTCAAGAACCAAACGGACGTTTTGGAACTGAGAAACAGAACAGAAAATGAAGCCTGGAGGGTGAACACAGCTGAGAGAGCCCCCCAGTTTGGTGAGAGACAAAGCTCTATTCGCTGGAACCCGCCGAACCAGCCATGATACACCCAGACATCAGCACCCACTGCGTCCTACCAGTTTGGTGAGAGACAAAGCTCTATTCGCTGGAACCCGCCGAACCAGCCATGATACACCCAGACATCAGCACCCACTACGTCCCTACTCGAAATGCCGGAAATTAGAGTTAAAACAGATCTTGAAAGTAACCAGAGCAAAATAATACAGTCATTGCCTTGCAGGAAAAATACCCCCAAATGACCTCACGAAGGCCGGAGGGAAAACCGAAGGAGCAAAACCCCACCTGTGAGATTGTAATCCTCTCGTCTAGGAAGCTGGCGGGCTCCCGCAATGCAGGGAAACAGTGGCCGCGCGCAGAAGCAATGGATGGGAGAGTGTCTCAAACACAGGGGACAGGCCTGGGCGTCTGGCACCCTGCACCCCGCGCGGCAGCGCCTGGTTCCAGCGCTCGCTCCGCCCCAGGGCCGGCTTCCAGCAGCACGCACCCTGGAGGCATCCAGTCCCTGCCTCCCACGTGGAGACCAGGCGTGTGCTCCAGGCCCCGACCTCGCCGGGCTCAACCCCAACCACTGCGGGCATTTCTGCACTGAACCATCGGAGGGAAGATCTCTTTCAAATAAATGTTTTTACAAAAAGACGAAATGAATCGGAAAGAAACATGGACTACCAAGAATGAAGACACGTTCAACGCCTGGGTAAACACTAACGGATTTTTAAATGACTTTGATGGCCACGTACAGAGGCTTTCAACGCGTGCAGATACAGCACCTGCAGCCCAGGGCAGGATCCTGAACCCAAGAAGCCGACCCCGAGCAGAAGGGGGAGGACCCTGAGCAGAAGGGGAGGACCCCGAGCAGAAGGGGGAGGACCCTGAGAAGGGGCAGATCCTGAGCAGAAGGGGGAGGACCCAGAGCAGAAGGGGGAGGACCCTGAGCAGAAGGGGCAGATCCTGAGCAGAAGGGGGAGGACCCTGAGCAGAAGGGGGAGGACCCCGAGCAGAAGGGGGAGGACCCTGAGAAGGGGCAGATCCTGAGCAGAAGGGGAGGACCCCGAGCAGAAGGGGGAGGACCCTGAGAAGGGGCAGATCCTGAGCAGAAGGGGAGGACCCCGAGCAGAAGGGGGAGGACCCTGAGAAGGGGCAGATCCTGAGCAGAAGGGGGAGGACCCAGAGCAGAAGGGGCAGATCCTGAGCAGAAGGGGGAGGACCCTGAGCAGAAGGGGGAGGACCCTGAGAAGGGGCAGATCCTGAGCAGAAGGGGGAGGACCCTGAGCAGAAGGGGGAGGACCCCGAGCAGAAGGGGGAGGACCCTGAGAAGGGGCAGATCCTGAGCAGAAGGGGGAGGACCCAGAGCAGAAGGGGGAGGACCCTGAGCAGAAGGGGCAGATCCTGAGCAGAAGGGGGAGGACCCTGAGCAGAAGGGGGAGGACCCTGAGCAGAAGGGAGAGGACCCTAAGCAGAAGGGGGAGGACCCTGAGAAGGGGCAGATCCTGAGCAGAAGGGGGAGGACCCAGAGCAGAAGGGGAGGACCCCGAGCAGAAGGGGGAGGACCCCGAGCAGAAGGGGCAGATCCTGAGCAGAAGGGGGAGGACCCTGAGCAGAAGGGGGAAGACCCTGAGCAGAAGGGGGAGGACCCTGAGCAGAAGGGGGCGGATCCTGAGAAGGGGAGAGGACCCAGAGCAGAAGGGGCGGATCCTGAGAAGGGGAGAGGACCCAGAGCAGAAGGGGGAGGACCCTGAGCAGAAGGGGGAGGACCCTGAGCAGAAGGGGCGGATCCTGAGAAGGGGGAGGACCCTGAGCAGAAGGGGCGGATCCTGAGAAGGGGGAGGACCCAGAGCAGAAGGGGGAGGACCCTGAGCAGAAGGGGAGGACCTCGAGCAGAAGGGGGAGGATCCTGAGCAGAAGGGGTGGATCCTGAGAAGGGGGAGGACCCAGAGCAGAAGGGGGAGGACCCTGAGCAGAAGGGGCGGATCCTGAGCAGAAGGGGGAGGACCCTGAGCAGAAGGGGTGGATCCTGAGAAGGGGAGGACCCAGAGCAGAAGGGGGAGGACCCTGAGCAGAAGGGGGAGGACCCTGAGCAGAAGGGGGAGGACCCTGAGCAGAAGGGGCGGATCCTGAGAAGGGGGAGGACCCAGAGCAGAAGGGGGAGGACCCTGAGCAGAAGGGGCGGATCCTGAGAAGGGGGAGGACCCCGAGCAGAAGGGGGAGGACCCTGAGCAGAAGGGGAGGACCCCGAGCAGAAGGGGGAGGATCCTGAGCAGAAGGGGCGGATCCTGAGAAGGGGAGGACCCAGAGCAGAAGGGGCAGATCCTGAGAAGGGGAGAGGACCCAGAGCAGAAGGGGGAGGACCCTGAGCAGAAGGGGGAGGACCCTGAGCAGAAGGGGCGGATCCTGAGAAGGGGGAGGACCCAGAGCAGAAGGGGGAGGACCCTGAGCAGAAGGGGCGGATCCTGAGAAGGGGGAGGACCCAGAGCAGAAGGGGGAGGGCCTGAGCAGAAGGGGCGGATCCTGAGCAGGGGGAGGACCCAGAGCAGAAGGGGCGGATCCTGAGAAGGGGAGGACCCAGAGCAGAAGGGGGAGGATCCTGAGCAGAAGGGGCGGATCCTGAGCAGGGGGAGGACCCAGAGCAGAAGGGGCGGATCCTGAGAAGGGGAGGACCCAGAGCAGAAGGGGGAGGATCCTGAGCAGAAGGGGTGGATCCTGAGAAGGGGAGGACCCAGAGCAGAAGGGGGAGGGCCTGAGCTGCAGGGGCTGACACTGAGAAGGGGAGGACCCAGAGCAGAAGGGGGAGGACCCTGAGCAGAAGGGGCGGATCCTGAGCAGAAGGGGGAGGACCCTGAGCAGAAGGGGTGGATCCTGAGAAGGGGAGGACCCAGAGCAGAAGGGGGAGGACCCTGAGCATAAGGGGCGGATCCTGAGAAGGGGAGGACCCTGAGCAGAAGGGGGAGGGCCTGAGCTGCAGGGGCTGACACTGAGAAGGGGAGCTGAGGCTATGGAAAGGTAAAGACTGGGATGCTGCTTCCTTCCCTCACCAGCCGGCAGAGGGCTGGCCCAGCTGGGAGTGGGCACTGATCCAAGTTAGGAAACTTGCTAGCAATCAAGGAGCCGACTGCTCGCGTCGGAGAAGGGTTTCCAACTCAGGAGGGCAAAGCAGAAGGAGCCCGGCGGTGACGGACATCCCACCCAGACACAGCCGAAATGCAAGTGTGAGTGTGTACGCAAGCTCACACTCATCCCGCACCAGATCCCGGAGCCCGATACCCACTTCCCACTCACTCAACCCCACTTGCTTGTGCAGCGCATTTTAGGGTCAGGGCAGGGGCACAAGTCTTGAGCATCCTGGTCGAGAAAGCATTTTGCAAGACATGAGAAGTCAGCTTGAGGGGCTCCCGGCAGCAAATGTGGGGTAACATGAACCCTGAAGGGAGACAAGACAGTAATGGATTATAACCTGCCGAATAAAACAGGAAACCCTGACTTCAACGGAGACATAAACAGACAATGATGCTGAAAGACTGATAAGAAATAGGCCATTTACCTGGCTAGAAATTTTTAAAAAGGATGATCCTGGCAGAGGGCATAAGAACTACTCAAGTGATTCCCAGCAGTAACAGGGCAAGCTGACAGGACCCAGTCCGACAGGTGCCCATTCGGGCGGCCTCAGAGGTTCACTGCCTCCCACAGCGGCCAGGCCAGGAGGCTAAGGGCAGGGACAGCAGCCATCCCCCTGGGGCCCCATGGAGGTGCACTGAGACACAGCATGTGGAAAACTCAGGGTCCACAGCTTGGGTGCCGGGCCCCAGGCCCACTCTCACGCCTCACCAAAGCGATCTTTACCAGAGCTGGAGCTCTCCTGTATGTGACTTATTTTTTCCAAAGTAATCTATTGTTAAAACACACAGACGTATTCCAACTGTGTACACAAAGGCACGGTCAGTATATTTTGTTTTTTGGTTTATGATGAGAGGATGGATTTATTTTTTCTAGAGTGTGTTATTTTCTTGTATTCTGCTTTGACTGGGATGCTGATCGGTTCTGCCAATCATCTGGAATCACCAGTGCAGGGTGTCCAGGAGGGCGTGTGTCACACATCTCTGACGCTTCCTGTGGCCCATCAGTACCAGAGAGCCCCCAGGTCAGCACACGCTGGCTCCACACGTCCAGGCTGCCTTGCTGAGTCGAGTCACACGTGCTCACCAGGCTGAGAAGTGAGAGCTCAGGATGGGCCGTGCTCCTGTTTCAACACCAAGTCCCGGAATAACCCAGATTAAATGATGACTGTTACGGGGAAAACAGGTAAGAAGGAAGCCGGCTCTCACTGCTGAGGCAGTGCGGGTCAAGCCTTGCAGGGCCGCAGCCACTCTGCCGGAGACTCGGGCAGCAGGGACGGCCAACCACAGCCCCAGATCAAACTGGCCTGCTTCAGAATGGCTTCACACTCGAAGAAAAGAGAGAGCACACGTGACCACAGAGACAGAAGTGCACTCTGCACATCAAAGGCTTCCAGTTCCCCCATCAGAGGGGCGGTCCCAGCACAGTCAACAAACGTCACCTTCCCCGGTCTACACCACTGGGCAGCAAACTTACAGCACATACGGAGAAGACATCGTGGGGGAACCTCCACATTCGGAACATGAACGATGCATCTAAGACTCAGGAGAGAAACATCCTGTCCACTGAGTAGGAAAGGCGTCACCAAAAAGGCACACCATTCTTTTTTTTAAAAAAGCTTTATTTATTTATTTGAAAGTCAGAGTTACACAGAGAGAGGAGAGGCAGAGAGAGAAAGAGAGGTCTTCCATCCACTGGTTCACTCCCCAACTGGCTGCAATGGTTAGAGCTGCATCAATCCAAAGTCAGGAGCCAGGAGCTTCCTCTGGGTCTCCCATGCAGGTGCAGGGGCCCAAGGACTTGGGCCATCTTCTATTGCTTTCCCAGGCCACAGCAGAGAGCTGGATCAGAAGAGGAGCAGCTGGGTCTCAAACCGGCGTCCATATGGGATGCCGGCACTGTAGGCAGTGGCTTTACCCGCCACACCACAGCACTAGACACTACACACCATTTTTCAAGACTGGGGAAACAGACCCTTAGCCACATACTGAGGGCAGAGAGCAGGGGCTGAAGCCAGAGACCCACCAGCATGTCAGAGGCCCTGTGAGAAATGGGGGATGGCCCAGCTTTATCTTAGACTGATTTTTAATTTGAAGTAAAACTTACACAGAACACAATGCATGGATCTTAAGTGTACAATTCAGTGAATGACAATAAATTTAAATGCTCACAAAACCACTTGCCTAACACCCACAGCCAATGTAGGCACCGGTTCCAGTCCCGGCTGCTCCACCTCCAGTCCAGCTCCCTGCTAATGCGCCTGGGGACGCAGCAGCAGAAGACGGCCCAAGTGCTTGGGCCCCTGCACCGACGTGGGAGACCCACATGAAGCTCCTGGCTCCTGGCTTTGGATTGGCTCAGCTCCAGTGTTTAGGCCACTTGAGAAGTGAACCAGTGTATGAAAGACCTCTCTTTCTTGTTTCTCCCTACCCAACCCCTGCCCTGTCACCCAGCCTTTCAAAAAATATTTTTCTTCCAAAATAACTTCTGCAGAAAAGATGAAAGGAAAAATGCTACGCCTACAGCTGTGGTAACATCTGCGTAGCAAAAACAGCTGCGCCGGAGACCTCCACGGGCTGAAGGGCCGAGGTTGGATCTCTTTGGAGAGGGGCCTCGGGCACCTCCGGTAGAGATAGAGGTCAGTAATGATCTTGTCTCTACATAGTGGAAGCCGAAAACCCTTCCTGTGTTGATTCCTGCGTTTGCTCTGCCCTCTGTACATAACGTTAGAAATGATTGCAATCTACCTTTGCTGCCTGTATTTGATCTGGGCTCATGCCCCCATGGACACGGAACAACAATAGGATTACCGGGAACCCATTATCATAACAAACAGTTCCTTTAACATTCCTGAAGAAGCAATTCAGAACATCACGCTGTTTGCACCGCTGTTTGCACCGCCAGCTGTAAAAGCCTTCCTGGAAGAAGCCTTCTTGGACGCTATGGAGCAACGGGAATTGCTAAAAGAAAGCAAGAATGACCCTGAGGAAACTCGGGTCGAACAGCTCATAGGGAATCCACATTCGGACTCCCCCACGAGGGAATCCCTCTGTCATGTTAGATCCGTTTCCTTACACGGGTGCCTATGATGATATGGGTTGCAGACGGGTTAATCATGAACGGGAAAAGGCAGCATTGGGATCAATTGCCTTTTATGACTAGGTTAGCTAGGTCCAGAATCCCGTGGTGTATTATTGACAAGGCAGAAAAGACAACAGGTATGGGAAACTATAAAGATGGCTAAGGCAGTGGGCAAACAACGGCATGTTCCTCATGATTGAGCACAGATAGGAGAGGAATATCTTTTTGGCATACGTGACCTGGGTAAATGAGGCCTATATGCGGTTAAAATGTTACCACTATTCCCTCATTGTTACCGCACTGCTCTGACCATGTTAACCTTTACTCTTCTGTTAATCAATGATGATGCTTTTCCCTCAAGCTTTAGAAGTTTTACTATAAAAACCCTGACTTAACAGACAATAAACGCAGCAGCATTAGTACTACACTGGTGTCTGTCTGTCATTTTCCTCGCCGATTTCTTGTCTCCCTAGACGCCTTCATCCCGTTCTCCCTCGGTCTGTGAAGTCTCCGAGCTGACAGTCCGCGGCAGAAAAAATACACCAATTCCTTGGCGCATCCAAAATTGACTATTTTCCCTTCGAACCTAACTGATCACTCAGCTGGGGATGTATTTCAGAGGCCTCCCAGGATGCCCCGGTGCCTGCTGGCAGCATCAAGTCTCAGACCTGACTCTGGTCCCCACGCAGGGCAGCCTTGAATGAGAGGGGCACCACACACCAGGCCAGGCTGGGAACGCCCCTTGCCATCACTCGGCTCTCGTGCGTAGACAACAAGGGAACCGTCTTCCAGCCGCACCTGGTGAGTGCCAGTCCTCTATTTTCTTTCTGAACAGTGCTGTGTGGCTGTCTGATGTGAAACCACCACAAAGGATCTTCCAGTCCTTGTCTTCTCTTGATCTTGCTCTTCCAAGTCCTGCAGAGCCTGGCGGTCCTCTAACACTAGGCCGTTTCTGGCTGCTCTGGAAACCATCTCAAATCCATGACCTCTCTCTTGTTTTCCATGGCACTGGGCCCTCCACTCACGGATGCAGCATCCACATAGCCCCGCTTCCCTGTTCCTGGGTCCCACGCCCATCTCACCTCCCTGTGTGGAGGTCCGAGTTCCCTGACAAGCCCCTGTGACAGCCAGCCACAGGGTGGGGAGTACTTTCCTATCCTTGAATTTGGGCGTGGCACATGGCCTGCCAACAGAATGGGGCAGAAATGATTTGTGCACATCAGAGTCCAGCCGTAAGAGGCACCCTCATTCCTACCTGCCCCCGCTGGCGGATGGCCTCAAGGAGGGTGAGCAACACACCCCGGTATCACCAGGCAACCCTGGTGACGGGTGCCCCTGCCGCCACAGCCCTAGGCAGCCCAACCAGGCCAGCTCCCCTGCAAGCCTACCTGTCCCTGAGGAAAGACGCTAGCGCTGCCTCCCTCTGTGCCGCAGGGACCGGCCAGTTGCTACCCAGCAGCAGCTCACCTGTGCAGCCCGTGCGTCTCTTAACCCTAGTGTGGCCGAGCTTCTGTAGGCTACCCTAAACCCTTCCTCTGGAGCAAGGCCCCGTAAAAAGAGTAACTGGACACTTTGATTTCCATTCCCACAAAACTCTGGAGGGAAGAAAGAGGGGACAGAGACAAAAGCTGCCGTCACGTCACGTGCTGGGGATGTGGGATGGGGCAGCGTCCACTGGCACAGCCACCCCTGAGCAGGCTAAGCAACCAGCCCTGCCCCACCGCAGAGGCCTGCAGCAAGTCAGCCTCACCAGGACACCGGAGCCCCCGGCGGCACCACGGCCCCTGGCGGCACCGCGCTGGGCAGCACTCACAGAAGGGACCAGGCTGTGCAGCCCCAACACTGAGGCTGTTTTTATTTGCAGTCTTGTTTTTCAGGCACCAGCAAATGCAAATAAAGTCAATGTGGAACCAGCACTGAGAAGCCCACGCAGTTCAGCTGACTCAGCAGCCTGAAGACCACAGAAGGGCTTCCCGCACAGCCTGCGCTGCGGAGCCTCCAGCACAGGCACTCCGGGGGGCAGACCAAACACTCAGGATGAGGAAGAGAGATGAGTGAGACGGGAAAGCCCAGGGTCTGCCGGGCCCAGGGGCAAGGTGCCAGCACCGAGTCACAGACACGAGATGGCCAGGGCCGACCAGAGGCCTGCGAGGAGCCCCTGGTGCCGCAGCCTGGATCTCAGCCCGGGATCTCTCACCGAAGCCACTACAGGCCAAGGGTCATCATCACCACCCGGGTGTCTGCAGATGACCCCAAAGGGATGGCAGCCACCTCAGTGCTCACGCAGTAAGATGTCTACAGACGGCGATGGTAACGCGGCCCAAGAACAAGCCGTTCCTCTGGAAAACACTGGAAGGTGCTGAGTGCATGCAGCAGCTCCGCTCCGCGTGCTCAGTAGCGAGGAGCCACTTCAGCAGTTACAGGACAGTCACAACCAATGCCACACCACTCACGATGGAGGAAAGACGAAGACAAGGTCACCTTCCAGCACTAAGACCCCTGCCGAGTCCCCCACACGTTTCCTGCACGCCAGAAAACGCAGCTGCAGCACAGTCACGTTTCAGACGCTCCCTGCTCCCACGTTTTACTGCTGAAAAGTCAACCTTCACTTAAAAATCCAACAGCCGCACGCCGGAGTCTCAGCTGGACAACCAGGCTCTAAGCACTGGCCCACTCTGCACTGCCACTCAGCGTCTGCAGCGCTGGGAAGGAGTTTCAGAAATGCGCTCTTTTCGGTCGTTGTGGTCAGAGCTGAGCCTCTGAGCTCTGCCGCCGCTGTTTACAGCACCCGCACCTCCCGGGCACCAGGCTCACATCACCAAGACATGCGAAGAAGGGCCCGCTCTGGACAGGATGTGCTGGCAGGCTCGGGCAGCACGGCACAGGCCCCGGGGCCAGCAGCACGCAGAGATGTCTCAGCAGCCGAGACAAGGGCTCTGCACCACCAAGTTCAGGCCTTTCCCGCAGGCCCAGTCAGTGAGCACGGACTCTGCACTCCCACGGCGGCACTGGGAACCCGACGCTTTCCAGCCCACGACTGTGGGCACACTCACGGAGTCCCTCTCAGCCTCACGTCTTCACCACAAAGCGATCACACACTCTCTGAGCTGCCCAACCCCAGCTCCCATTCTGCCTGCCATGGCCTGGTCCTCACCTGGAGGGACTGGAGCAGCCAGACCAGAGCAGGAAGGGCCCACGAGGCAGCCAAACGAGAGAGGACCTTGTGACCCACCCAGCGGGAGTTGAGGGGAGGGGTGCTCTACGTGCTGCGCACTGGTGTCGCCACAGGCGCTGGCAAGTCCACGTTCTTTTTTATTAATTTCAAAGTCAGAATTAGAGAGAGGAAGGGGGAAGAGAGGGAGAGAGAGCTATCTTCCGTCTGCTGGTTCAGTCCCCAAATGTGCACAACGGCTGGGGCTGGTCCAGGCTGAAGCCAGAAGCCAGACGCTTCTTCCGGCTCTCCCACGTGTGTACAGGGTCCCAAGCACGCGGTCCATCCTCCTCTGCACTCCCAGCTCATTGACAAGCAGCTGGATCGGAAGTGGAGCAGTCAGGTCTCGAACTGGTGCCCACATGGGATTCCAGCACTGCAGCTGGCCGCTTGACCAGCAGTGCCACAGTGTCAGTCCCCACGTCCACTTTCAACACAGAACAGAAAAGTACCTTAGCTGACTTGAGATGTAGCACATTTCATCAGGCCAACAGGGTGTGAGGGAGTGGCCACCTCACAAGAGGAAACCAAGCAGAGAAGGAAGGTGGGAGGCGAAGACTGTGCAGCCCAGGGTACTCAGCCAGTGAGGAGCCCGGGACGGGCCTGCGTGCTACTCAGCCAGTGAGGAGCCCGGGACGGGCCTGCGTGCTACTCAGCCAGTGAGGAGCCCGGGACGGGCCTGCGTGCTACTCAGCCAGTGAGGAGCCCGGGACGGGCCTGTGTGCTACTCAGCCAGTGAGGAGCCCGGGACGGGCCTGCGTGCTACTCAGCCAGTGAGGAGCCCGGGACGGGCCTGCGTGCTACTCAGCCAGTGAGGAGCCCAGGACGGGCCTGCGTGCTAGGCTGCGAAGGCTCAGGCGTGCCTGCTCACTGGACACCCCTTCCTGCAAAACCGCTCATAGAGTCTCCCTTTCACTGCACCTCCTGAGTCCTGTCCATCTCCTGAGTGGACAGGTGAGGCTACTTTCCACAGCAACACTCTTCAGGGCTGGTAGCCAGAGATCCCAGCAAGTGGCTCCGGGTGGAAAAAGATTCAATCACCAGAGGATGAAGAGGCAGGACTGGGTACCAGGAGGAGGCCCCCCCAGAGTCACCAGCAGAGCAGCGCTGGCTGCACCCAGGACGACACGGCATGCGAGACTCCTTAGAGACAGCACTGGGGCCCAGCAAGGAGCTTTAGGAACACAAGAGGAAAACTGGACGAGGCTGTGGTCAGGAAGCCAAGGGGGCGGGGGCCTCCGCGACACGAACCCACTCTAAAATGAAAGCTGCGAAGGACGTGGGTGGGTGATCACAAAGGCCAGGGGCACCCCCAGTCTGTCAGCCATAGTCACTCACCGCTCAGAGGCTGGGGCTGCTGTCACGGGTGAGGACTGGGACCGGGGAAGCCCGAGTGTGTTGCACTCCGGCGTCTGGGCACGGGATGGAGATGGAACTAGAGGAAGCTGAGGCCCTGTGCAAGCTGACAACGGGCCGTGGAGAGGGGCGACCATTCCTGCCTCTGCCCTGGAGCCGCGGCCAGAGAGGAGAGGACGAGCTATGAGCCAGCTGCAGGCAGGAAGGAGGGCTGCTGGGAAGTGTGGCCCTTGTGTGGGCACTGTCCTCATAGAGCAGAACCAGGCTGTGCGACACGCAGGGCCTCAGAGGGGTCAGCCCACGGTCACCCGGTGCCTTTGTGAACTCAGTCACGACACAGGCAGCTCATACTGCACCAACAGCAAACACAAACTCTGGGAAAAACGTTTCTACAAACAGCACCCATCCGAGGTCCGGGCAGGACGCTCAGCACATAGGAGCTTCTTGCTGGGGAGCAGAGCGCCTCCGAGGAGCCTGCAGTCTGCCCAGCCACAGGACAGGACAGCGAGCAGAGGCAACTCAGGCAAGGGAGCCACGGGCAAGACCAGCAGATCCTGCAAGACCTCCGTGGGAAAGACTGCAGGTGCACAGGGTACACTCAAAGGGGCCGGCACTGTGCTGCAGTGAGTGAGGCCACCGCCTACAGTGCCGGCATCCCAGGTGGGCGCCGGTTCAAGTCCTGGCTACTCCACTTTCGATCCAGCTCTCTGCAATGGCCTGGCAAAGCAGTGGAAGATGGCCCAAGTCCTTGGGCCCTGCACCCTTGTTGGAGGCCTGGAGGAAGGTCCTGGCTCCTGGCCTCAGATCGGCTCAGCTCCAGCCATTGCAGCCTCTGGGCCTCTGTCTCTCTGTAGCTCTGCCTTTCAAGTAAATGAATAAATCTGTTTTTTTTTTTTTAAAGGAATAAAAAAAAAGCTATTTGTTGAGCTGCAGACCCCAGAGGGGAGTCTTGATTTTCCCTAGCTGACACTTGTATTACCCAAGAAAAAGTCTTCAGGGAATGTAACCGAGTTCAGAATCTCCACAGTCTACCAAGTGTACTCATGTGATCTAAATGTAGATGTTCATTAAAAACAGACAAGACGAGGGGAGGGTAGCCAAGAGACAAAGCAAAAATTACTACCAAGCCTCTGATGACCCAGAATGAGATCAGCAGGCCAGGCCGCGAGAGCAGTTACTGCAGCTATGGCAAGATGTGAAGACAAAATATGCCCACGATGCAACGATGGGTGGGATCTCAGCAAATAAATAAATGACAAAAAGAACCAACCAGAAATTCTGAAACTGAACAACGCGGAGTCTAATACGGAACGTCCACAGGCCAAGCTCGGCCGCACACTGGAAATGACGGAAGTCTAAGTGACAGTGAACTTAGGGAGGGAGAAACTGGAAACTGAACACATCTGTAAGGATCCATGCGATGGGACTGAAGGCTTTACCGCGTGTGAAAACTGCAGTCCGGGTGGAGAGGACAGCAAGAAAGAACATTTTAAAAATGGCCGGGAGTGGCCAGCACTGTGGCATAGTGGGTAAAGCCACCTGCAGTGCTGGCATCCCATAAGGGTGCCAGTTCACATGCCGGCTGCTCCACTTCCGATCCAGCTCCCTACGAATGTGCCTGGGGAGGCAGTGGAGGATGCCCAAGTCCTTGGGCCCCTGCACCCACGTGGGGGACCTGGAAGAAGCTCCTCCCTCCTGGCTTGAGACTGGCCCAGCTCTGGCCATTCTGGCCATTTGGGGAGTGAACCAGTGGACGGAATACCTCTCTCTATCTCTCTGCAACTCTTTCAAATAAATAAATCTTTAAAAATTGAGTATTTTTAAAAATGCGGCTGAGAAAAAACCCAAATTTGGTGAAAAACAAATTAACACACTTAGTAAGCTCAGAGTACACTTGAAAAACGCGGACGCTCAGCAGACGAGCAGTATGCTAAGCACGGGGAAGGCAGGCAGGGCTCGGGTCTGGTGCGCGCTCAGGAGCCGACACGCCGCTGCAGGCAGCACCTCCACGTCCGGCTGCAGAGAGCCTGCTACGCGGATGAGTCCCAGGCTCTCGGCTACGCGGACTGAGTCCCAGGCTCTCGGCTACGCGGACTGAGTCCCAGGCTCTCGGCTACGCGGACTGAGTCCCAGGCTCTCGGCTACGCGGACTGAGTCCCAGGCTCTCGGCTACGCGGACTGAGTCCCCCTCGGCTACGCGGATGAGTCCCAGGCTCTCGGCTACGCGGACTGAGTTCCAGGCTCTCAGCTTCGGCCCGGTCCAGTCCCAGCTGTTGTCAGCATTTGGTGAGTGGTGAACCAGTTGACGGAATCTCAATCTCTCTCAATCTCTTACTCTCTCCCCATGCCCAGTTCTTCCAAATAAAATGGACAGAAAGGCAGCCAGCCACATCTACATCACAAAGTAGTCCAAATCAAAGACAGAGAAAATCATCAACACAGCCAGAGAAGGTGGCCCCGGCACAAGAAACAGATGTCCAGGTTAAATACACAAAACCCCTCCACCAATAATTCCCTAACCACGGAGAATGAAGGTGAAACAAAGACACTTTCAGGTAAGTAAAACGAGGCAAATCCAGTGCCATCCGAACTGCAGGACAGGACGCGAGAAGATGGAGTCCACTTCCAGGAAGAGGCAGCAGGGGCACGCGCACGCGCATGGGCATGGACCGGCAGCCGTCCACTTTCCTCCTTTCACTTCCTGGAAACAGGCTCTCAGGAGCTGCTGCCCGCTGACCACTCAACAGAGCATCCCAAGAGTCTGCTGTGTACCCTGCCCTGGCGCTCAGACACAACGCCATCCCTCGTCCCATGGACACCCCCACGTGTGACGGAGCACCTCAAAAATAAAACAGTGAAATCAAACTGTTCCATCTAGTGGGTGCATCTGAAACGCAGTCCTGAGACCACAAGGTTTCAGAACTGCTTGGTAAATAAAGTTTAATAAAGTTCTACCACTTTCACTGCCTCACCAAAATGGAACTTTCAGAAAGTGTAATTACTCAAGGTCCCAAGAATGAGGTCACAGACCTTCAGAACTACAGTGAGGGGCCGGCATCATGACAGACGTAAAGCCTGCACCTGCAGCGCCGGCATCCCATGTGGGCGCAGCTTGGAGTCCAGGCTGCCCCACGTCTCACCCAGCCCCCTACCGCTGCACCTGGAAAAGCAGAGGAAGAAGATGGCCCAACTGCTTGGGCCCCTGCACCCATGTGAGAGACCCAGAAGTAGTTTCTGGCTTCAGCCTTGCACAGCCACAGTCACAGCCAACGGGGAGTGAACCAAAGGACAGAAGATCTCTCTCCCTCCCTCCTTCCCTCCCTCTCTCTGTAACTGTGCCTTTCAAATAAATTTTTAAAACTCTTCCAAGAAAGAAAGAAAGAAATAGAAGAGCTGCAGCAAGTGGATCTGGGGGAACTGCGCTCTCAGCCTGCACAGCAGGCTGCCTGTTGCCAAAAAGCCACAGGCCTATGTGCTGTGATCTCTGCTGTGCACGGGAGAAAGCTCACAGCAAACAGTCGGGAGAGCCTCATGCCCACTCCTCAATGCGCACTTCCAGCACTGCCCGTTACTAACGAAGCGGGCAAAAGCATCAGCTCTGGGTTTGAAACTCCGCTTATCTTAGGAACGCTACTGGGGCCGGTGCTATGGCACAGTAGGTTAATCCCCCACCTGAGGCGCCGGCATCCCATATGGGCGCCGGTTCGAGTCCCCGCTGCTCCTCTTCTGATCCAGCTCTCTGCAGTGGCCTGGGAAAGCAGTAGAAGATGGCCCGAGACCTTGGGTCCCTCTACCCACACATGGGAGACCAGGAAGGAGCACCTGGCTCCTGGCTTCGGATCGGCACAGCTCCAGCCATTGTGGCCACTTGGGGAGTGAATCAAAGGATGGAAGACCTCTCTCTCTGTCTCTCCCTCTCACTGTCTGTAACTCTGCCTCTCAAATAAATAAATAAAACCTTAAAAAAAAAAGTACGTTACTTATCTGTGACTCAGTTCCCCCTTCTATGAAATGGGGATTGTTGTTAGAATTAAGCAGGGACAGCCAGACCATGGGGTCCCTGGGTGCTGACAGACGCCACAGTCAGAAGCTTGGCGAGTGAGGCCAGGGCAGGGCTACAGACCTCCACTACTGCCGTTTCTAGGGAACCTCACGAGTCACATCACTGTACGCCTTCCAAGGCGGCAGAGGCCGAGCGGACGCTGGACACCGAGGAAATGCTGCCATGCCTGGACTTCCTGCGCAGTCACGGCTGGTGTCCAGCGCAACATGAAAAGGAGCATCAAGAACTGGGACCTGCGCAGTCAGGTGAGTGTGCCTGCCGCTTTCTGGACAAGATGGGCGAAGGCTGCGGGTGGTCCCCGAGGTGATGGCTCGGCAGAGGACGGCTGTCCTGTTACGAGCAGGGCTACAACTGCTCATCTGTCTCCCTGGGCACTCGTCTCAGCCACACACAAGGAACCGGATAGGACCGACCACGCCTTGCAGAAAAGCCTAGGGGAAGAACTGGGAGGGGCATGGGCCCCAGGCAACCCAGCAGTCAAAGAGCAGTCCCTGCTCGGCAGCTGGCGCCTGCACCCTCAGGGCAGCCACGTGGTCGTCAGGCCACCAAGAGACCACTCCCGGGGGAGTGCTGCAGGGAGGGTTCTGTCTGCAGACACAGGTGGCCTTGACGACCTCTGTGTGGGGTTTTCTGAGCACCAGCGAGGTACAGCACCCGAAACCTGCAACAGGGGAAGCCGAGATGGGCGAGGCGCCCTCACGGCCAGTCCCAGAGTCCTCCCGGCTGGCCCGCGCAGCACTCACCTTTGCTGTGCTTCCCCAGCGGCCTCTTGGGCAGCGCCTCGTCAGTGGAATGTGCGGGCGTGTGCAGCGTGCTCTCCAGGCTGCTGCTGGCGCTGTGCACCGGGGTCTCGGTTCTTGGAGTGATCTGAGGGGACAGAGACATCATCATCTTTCCTTCCATGCAGTTGCTAGAACGAGCTCGTGCATGGCGCTCCTGGCTCAGATCTGTGCACACAGTGCTCACTAGTGTAAGCACTGCAGAAACAGCCCGATGCCCTGACCCCCGGGAGCTTCTGCTCACGCCAGCGCTCAGCAGCCTGCACGGGGACTCTGCGGGCCCCGCTGGCTTCTCCCGAGGACAGTGAGGCTTCACCTTTCAAGTCCAACAGCTGCCGACAACCACACAACAGGACGTGACGCCATTCTCCTGTAATCCTTGACTACACCGTAAAACACCCTCAAAACCACAGTAAACAGAATGTACAAGTGGGCCTGTTTGGGGCACAGTCTGACAAGCACATTCTTAAATCAGAATTCCGCTTCTAAGAATCCACCCCACAAAGCACAGCTCACTACGGCAGTGTCAGTCACAGGGAAACATCTATCAGCAGAGCCTGACTGGATCAACCACAGTGAGGCCGCAAGGCTGGGCCGGCCCGTGGCCTCCGACACCAGCTGGAACTCCCACACGGTGTCAGAGCGCCTGCATTCAAGGCCCGGCTCTGGCTTCTGGTTTCAGCTTCTTGCTAACGTGGACCCAGGAAAGCAGCGATGACGGCTCCGGGAGGGGCACTGCTGCCACCACGCGCGGGACGTGGCCGAGTTCCCAGCACCTGGCTTGTGCTGACCCAGCCCCAGTCTCTGCAGGTTTTGAGAAGTGAACTAGCGAATGGGGCTCTGTCTCTCAACCTCTCAAAAACAGGAAAAAAGAATCGAGGGCGGGTCTCCTGACAAAGAAGAACAAGACAGACAGGGGAAGCCAGAGTCGTGGCTGTGATTTAAACCAAGTGTAAGCGCGAAGGGGCTGGGGAGATGGGCAGACCCTTCACGACCAGGCTCTCTGCAGAGGGAGGCTTTCTGGGGGCAGACGGGGTGGACTGCAATACTCTCTTTTCCTCTCCTAATCAATATTTCAAGGCTTTACAGCCAAAATATACCGATTACTTATAGGATGTAGAAAAATAACCTCTTTACAGTCTCAATTTGGCATGTTTCAAACAACGTTAGAGAAGGGCATGAGTTTTGAAGTTGATGGGAAGAAGCCTGGGTTTCCAGGCTGAGAAACACTGCCTGGCAGCGAGGGCAACGCTCGGGCAAAGCACCGAGCCAGGGCCTTGCTGATCCAGAGCAGCTGTCCCTCCACCTCTCCATCCTGCACACTCACGACTTCCTTTCATTGCAGGACAGTAGGTGCAGGCACGGCTCACAGGGCTGCGTCTTGGGTGGGCGTGAGAGGTGGAGGTGGCCACTCCTGCGGGCTGGCCCCGGCCTGCACAGGGACAGCTCACACTCACAGCCACAGCAGATCTGCCCCACCTCCAGCTGGCTAAAGCGGCCTGAGCAGAAGACCATCCCAGTGGCCCACAGATGGACAGGCCAATGGGAACTCAAGAGACGCCTCCTGAGGACAACCGCTCACAGCAAGGCTGGTCAATCTGGGGTCTTCGTAACAGGACATCAATCCTAGCTGAGCAGTACTCCTCCAGAGTCCTTTCTTCAGACACCTTCACCAAGATGTTATCTTCATTTACATTAATAAGGTTAAATAAATTTCAATTTAAATAAATTTAAACTGTAATTACCTATATTTATAACAACTAAATTGGACAGTTTTCTTTAGCTCTAACAGTTTCGTCATCCAAAGTATTCCTGACGTGAACCTTAATTTATTTGAAAGGCAGAAAAGACACACACACACACACACACACTCACACACTCGGACCTTCCATTCACTGCTTCACTCCCCAAAAGCCCACAACAGCCAGGACTAAGCCAGGAGTCCGGAACTCCATCTGGATCCCCCACCTGAGTGACGGGGGCTCAAGGACATGAGCCCCACCTCTGCCTCGCAGGCGCTCAGCAGCAGAGCCATCAGGAGCCAGGGCAGTCTAAGGGCCACAGAGGCACACGTGCTGCCCGTCTGAAGCTGTCCCCACTGGAAGATCTGTGGTTCACAGAAGTAACAGCTACTGTGGGAACAGCTCAGGAGGCTGGCGTGTTTAACTGCTCCTGTCTGGGCTGACTCATCAACTTCAGATGTCCACAGCTCCTTCAGCGTGTGATGCCTGAACTATTCCTAGGAGGAGACAGCGAACTCTCTGGACCCACAGGCAGCCCAGCCTTGCTGCCGACAAAACACGCATGACCCAGCAGCTCTCAGACACGTGCCACCTGCCCAACCCGCATCTCCCCCAACAGCCGCAAGGAATGGCAGCCTGACCCTGGGCCTTCAGGAGAGCAGAGTGGCACGAGCAACACAACTTGCCAAACAGAGCTTCGGGGAAGGGGCTGCTCCGCCGCGGCACACAAACCCCCAGGGCCCCAGGCCCAGCGCAATCAGTTTCCTGAGAAGCCCTTTCTCCTCTCTCTGCATGAGGCTCCCTCCCAGTGATTCTAATCCAAGTCCTGGGTCTAAACTGCACCATCACATCATCCTGAAGAGACAGGAAGTCTTCTCTGTGGACGAGCAGGAAAAGCTCCAGGCCGCAGCCACCGGCAGGGCAGCCAGGAGCTGCCCACCAAGCCCACGTCACACCCGCCACATTCGTGGGAGAGAAAACTCCTCACAAGGACAACTACTGGACACAAACACTTGTTTTCCGGGGGGTTTTCTCTTCTCACTTCTCCCAACCAAGCCTCATCTTCACTCGCTCCTCTGCTACACTGAAAGCTGACTTCAATGCGTTTCCCAGAAATACTGTTTGGGGTGATTTCTGGCCAAGTTCACTTGCCCCACGTGAGCCTCGTCCCACTCCAACACGCTCTGACTCACCCTGAGCCGCAGAGCTCCCGGCCCTGCTCGCGTGTGCTGGGAAGAGACTCGATGGGCTCCAGCTGCCGCCTTCTCTCTGCGAGGACGGCGAGCAGGAGCTCCCTGCTCTTCACCCGCGCTGGAGTCCCCGCACCGGCCCTGCCACCTGACGACCCCAGCTTCACCTTTCTGCTCAGACCCCAGCCCACTGGGCACAGCAGCCACTCCCTGCCACTCCCTCTGCCCAGAAAGCTCCCACCTCATTCATGGCCAGCGACCCCGGGGTCCCCAGGGAGGACTGTGCTCAGGGGGGCAGGGCTTCGTCCGTCTCTGCCCACGGTCACAGCTCCTGCACGCAGAGCAGCCTCAGGCAGAAGCAGGTACTTGCTAAGTATCTGGGAAACGCATTAACTATGTTACCAAATTCTGATGAAATTCAGGATTAAATGAATTAAAAAGCCCCTCTGTCTCAAAGTAAAACATTCACACTCTAAACTGTGTAGCAATCAGCTCTCTGCACTGGCACAGCGTGGCCCTGAGATCCGACACTGAGACAGCTGGTGGTGAAGGGCACATCCCATGCTTTGTCCTGCCAGCCGATCTGGATCAACGTTTGCTGCATACGTGAGGTACAGGCACCTGGATGCATCCTGGCTCCTACTGAGTCAGCCCTTCTAATTGATACGGCTGTTTAAATAGGGACCAGGCCACTGCTTCCAAACCTGAATGTATAAAATGCCTCTGGAGGCCTCCTATGAGAATGCAGGTTCTGATTCAAAAAGCCAGGGGTACACTGCATCTCTCACCAGCTCCCAGCTCCCACCTGAGACCCCCCATCCCACCAGCTCCAGCTGCCACCTGAGACCCCCCATTCACCAGCTCCCAGCTCCCACCTGAGACCCCCCATCCCACCAGCTCCAGCTGCCACCTGAGACCCCCCATTCACCAGCTCCCAGCTGCCGCCTGAGACCCCCTCA
Organism: Sylvilagus floridanus; assembly: GCA_949820135.1. NCBI lineage: Eukaryota > Metazoa > Chordata > Mammalia > Lagomorpha > Leporidae > Sylvilagus > Sylvilagus floridanus. The sequence goes on from OX463232.1 coordinate 82,327,321, forward strand.
TCTCACCAGCTCCAGGTGCCGCCTGAGACCCCCCATCCCACCAGCTCCAGGTGCCTCCTGAGACCCCCCATCCCACCAGCTCCAGGTGCTACACGAGACCCCACATCTCACCAGCTCCCACCTGAGACCCCTCATCCCACCAGCTCCAGGTGCCTCCTGAGACCCCCATCCCACCAGCTCCAGGTGCCTCCTGAGACCCCCATCCCACCAGCTCCAGGTGCTACACGAGACCCCACATCTCACCAGCTCCCACCTGAGACCCCCCATCCCACCAGCTCCCACCTGAGACCCCTCATCCCACCAGCTCCAGGTGCCTCCTGAGACCCCCATCCCACCAGCCTCAGGTGCCGCCTGAGACCCCACATCTCACCAGCTCCCACCTGAGACCCCCCATCCCACCAGCTCCAGGTGCCGCCTGAGACCCCCATCCCACCAGCTCCCTCCTGAGACCCCCATCCCACCAGCCTCAGGTGCCACCTGAGACCCCCCATCCCACCAGCTCCAGGTGCCTCCTGAGACCCCCATCCCACCAGCCTCAGGTGCTACACGAGACCCCCCATCCCACCAGCTCCCACCTGAGACCCCCATCCCACCAGCTCCAGGTGCTACACGAGACCCCACATCTCATCAGCTCCCTCCTGAGACCCCCCATCTCACCAGCTCCAGCTGCCTCCTGAGACCCCCCATCCCACCAGCTCCAGGTGCCGCCTGAGACCCCCCATCCCACCAGCTCCAGCTCCCACCTGAGACCCCCCATCCCACCAGCTCCAGCTCCCACCTGAGACCCCCATCTCACCAGCCTCAGGTGCTACACGAGACCCCCATCCCACCAGCTCCCTCCTGAGACCCCCATCCCACCAGCCTCAGGTGCCGCCTGAGACCCCCCATCCCACCAGCCTCAGGTGCCTCCTGAGACCCCCATCTCACCAGCCTCAGGTGCCACCTGAGACCCCCATCCCACCAGCTCCAGGTGCTACACGAGACCCCACATCTCACCAGCTCCCACCTGAGACCCCCCATCCCACCAGCTCCAGGTGCCTCCTGAGACCCCCCATCCCACCAGCCTCAGGTGCCTCCTGAGACCCCCATCTCACCAGCTCCCACCTGAGACCCCCATCCCACCAGCTCCAGGTGCCTCCTGAGACCCCCCATCCCACCAGGTCCAGGTGCTATACGAGACCCCCACATCTCACCAGCTCCCACCTGAGACCCCCCATCCCACCAGCTCCAGCTGCCACCTGAGACCCCCCATCCCACCAGCTCCAGGTGCCTCCTGAGACCCCCATCCCACCAGCTCCAGGTGCTACACGAGACCCCCCATCTCACCAGCTCCCACCTGAGACCCCCATCCCACCAGCTCCCACCTGAGACCCCCCATCCCACCAGAATGTTTCCAGGTAAGCAGCTCTCCATGCCCAGAGGATCCAGAGGCTAAACAAGCCCCTTTCAGAAGGGAGGGGAAGCGACCCTGGCACTGTGCAGATCAAGACCCCTTCCAAAGAGAAGCCGTGGTCACAGAATGCATAAAGCAGGCCTTAAAGGGCCAGCCCCTCCATATCCTGCCTCTTGCTGTGTCCCTCGGATGCACACACTTCATCAAGGCACCTGACCAGAAAAGCCCAACAAGTACCTAGGCCTTTTGCAGCCCAGAACCACAATTTTTGAAGGGCTTTAATTTCTTAAACCTATTTCATTAAAAACCATCCACGGACATCCCTGTGGGACATGCTAGCACGCAGTCGGACTGAAGCAGAGCCCGGAAACAGTCAAAGAGAAGCTGGCTGGGCGGGGCATCCAAGGCCTCGCCCCCTCACAGCACAAGTGCCGTGACCACCTGCGGTGCCAGCGGCCCCTTGGGTCCTGTGAGAACCACTGACCCCTTACGTACATTTGAAACGCATGACATACACAGGACTGCAACAGGCCCATCACATCGCAGCCAGTTCCCAGAGGACTGACACGTGCATCTGTCCAGCAGTGCATGGAGGGTATTTTGAGACACGTCACACAACCATGATTTGAACGTATCTGACTGTACTGGTGACAAAGTCGCAAATTTTGTTAATGGCTGTGGGTTTCCGTCTGCTTTCAGGTGACAGAAAATTCCACTTTCCAGTTAGAGGCCAGAAGACAGAAAGCTGCTCTGGCCCCCAGCCCCCGGCTCAGAGCCCCTGCTGGGGACAGGACGCCCACTCAGCCTCCCCTCAGAGCCAGAGAGGCCATAGCAGGGGTGGCCTTGCACAGCAACCCCCCACCGAAGGTCCCACAACAACCGGCTGTGCAGAGTGCTGCAGGGCCCGCCTCCGGCCCCTCGGCGGAACAGACGACGGATTGGCCCTTCTGAGCCCAGTGGACAGAGCAGCCCCTCCCTCGCAGGGACACCAACCCCACCACTGCCCTCCTTACTTCCTCCCGGCCCCAAATCCTTGTGGTCACCTGAGTTCAGGTGTTTCGAGGGGAAGCAAAGGCGCTGCTTTTTCTGATAGCTGCAAACAGGTCTCAGCAGGCTGCAGCCCCTGAGGGAATGCTGGGAACACTTCAAAGTCTCTACCCTCAGTTTACTCTGACGCTCTTACTTCCCGCCGTTCCCTAACTCCAGGGTCTCCGGCCGCACAGGGGGCGGCCACAGCACCAGCAGTGCTGGGCGGCCTCTCACCTCCCACGTGCAGCCCCACTGGGGTCGACACACTCCGCTATCATGCCACCCAGCAGTCAACCACCAGCGCACGCAGTGCTTCACTCTGACTGGCACTGCAGGTTCCTGAAGGTGCACCCAGCACTCGCCACACCCGCGTGGAAGAGGGCAGGCGCGCGTGTGCTTACACACAGCAGTACACGAGGCAGTCAAGAACCCAGGAAAGCAAGTCACCTTCTCGAGAAACCAAAGCCTCGCCATGCTGTGCCTCCAACAAAGAAGGAGTCAGGATCAGGAGGGGACGCGGAGGCCACGCAGCCACCTGGGGAACACTCCCTCACGTGGGACGGCACCGGTTCCAAACTCTACTCAGATACACCCTCGTTCAAAGCGACCGAATATAAGGTTACTTACTGGAAACAAGTGTCGTTAATGCAAACATAGGACTGGCTAACCAAAATGACGGATCCCTGAGCTGGAATACCAGCAGCTGTCAAAGAGGGAGTCAGAGGCTGCAGAGAATGCAAAGATTCTAAGGTGAAAGTCTGCTGTTGTTCTGAGATCTGTTTGTTTGAAAGATAGAGTTACAGAGAGGGAGAGACAAAGAGGCAGACCTTCCATCCGCTGGTTCACTCCCCAGATGGCTGTAGTGGCCAGCACTGGCCAGGTACCACAAGTGGCAGGGGACTAAACACGTGGACCATCTCTCACTGCTTTTCCCAGGCTATTAGCAGGGAGCTGGATCAACGATCCACACAGAATGCCAGTATCCCAGGTGGCAAAACACCAGCCCCCAAGAGAGAAGCTTTAAAAACCAGGAGCAGGGACTGGTGCTGTGGCGCAGCAGGTTAACACCCTGGCCTGAAGCACCAGCATCCCATATGGGCACTGGTTCAAGACCTGGCTGCTCCATTTCCAACCCAGCTCTCCGCTATGGCCTGGGAGAGCAGTAGAAGATGCCCAAGTCCTTGGGCCCCTGCACCCGTGTGGGAGACCCAGAAGAAGCTCCTGGCTCCTGGCTTCGGATCAGCGCAGCTCCGGCTGTTGCAGCCAATAGGGGAGTGAACCATCGGATGGAAGACCTCTCTCTCTGATTCTCTCTGCCTCTCCTCTCTCTGTGTAACTCTTTCAAATAAATAAATAAATCTTAAAAAAAAAAAATGGTGCAAGGGGCCAGCCCTGTGGCAGAGCAGATTAAGCCGTGGCTTGCACTGAATCCTGGCTCTTCCACTGTCAATCTGGCTCCTGGCTTTGGCCTAACCTGGACCTGGTATCGCAACCATTCTGCAGAAGGAACATGGATCTCTCCCTCTTTCAAATAAACACATCTTTTAAAACAAGCACACGCTGAGTGCCCAGATGCAAAGATACATTCTGCGAAGCCAGAGATTAAAATAATGGAAAATACAGTATAACAACACTTTGTATAGATTCCTTATCATGTATCCATCACATCTGTATATGCAATTGGAGTCAAGTTTAGGTACATAGATCAAATTATCTCCATATTAAAAATAAGAAAAAGTCAGCTCTTAATGATGACTCCAGGGTCCTCTGCCAGTGGAGAATGGAACCAGTGTCAATGTGCAGCACTGGGGCTTCACAGGCTAGGGCATGAGTGTGGAGTCCACAGGCGCCAAGGCTGCCAGGAGACCGCCTGTCCCCTGGCCTCGGACTGCTCTGCTGTGACATGGAAATAACGGCACCTGTACCTTGGGGGTTTCTGTGAGGATTAACTAAAATGTACGTGCAGTATTTCATCAACTGGAAAAACAGCAAGCATTCAATGAGATGGCAGGCGCTGTCACTGCTGTGGCACTCAGCGTCACCAGGATGGCTCACAACTCATCATTCAAGTGTCCTCAGTGACAAGTCCGGCAGCCACGGGCTCTGCTCAAGCCCCGACTTCCCAAGGGCAGGGCTGGCATCTGTGGGGTGTGCACTGGCGGCAACAGGGACTGGGGAGACCTGCAGCAGCTGCCTGAGTTTGTGTGTCTGTCCAAAAGAGGCTGAGTTAAAAATGGACTCTCCCATGGCAGCAGATCACCTGGTCTAAAACCAGCTCATGAAAGCTTGAAAAACTATTTCATTAGGTGAACTACAGTTAAGCAGAACGCTTTTATGAGTGCAGGCTCTCACACTGTCACGAGGGGAGGGACCAGGTCCTCAGCCTGCAATGCAAACTGCAGAGCTGTCTGCACAGCAACCAGGCAGGAGCAGGCTTCCTCCACGCGTCCCTTCATTCCACGATCTCGCTTTCAAGAGTCCGTTCTAAAGACACAATGGGTCAATGATGCAGTCACAGGTTTGTGTGCAAGGAGATTCACCTTGGCTCTAAAAGGGCAACATGGGGCCAGCATTGTGTCACAGTGGGTAGAGCCGCTGCCTGCAACACCCACATCCCACATGGGTCCGCTTCTGATTCTGCTCCCTGCTGATGCGCCTGGGAAAGCAGCGGAAGATGCCTCAGATGCTTGGGTCCCTGCATCCACGTGAGATGGGGATAGAGTTCCAGGTTCCTGGCTTTGGCCTGCCCCAGCTCCAGCCATCAGGGCGACTGGCAAACTGAACCAGCAAATGGAAGATCTATGTCTCCCACTCCACTAACTCTTCCTTTCAGGAAAATACATTTTTAAATGGAAAAGTTTCAGAAAACAAAAGGTATGGGGAATGCTCATTTAGATGAGTTAAAGAAGAACATACATCAGCAAGTACTGAAAAAAGACAAGAGAGAACACACCAAATACTAACAGTATTTGTCTCCATGCATGTCTGTCTACCATCTACCTGCATTAGCTGGGCACTATTCAAAGAGCAGCTAACAGGCCAACAAGCCAGACACCTGCAGAGAGGGGGCAGAATGAGACGCAGAGGTCAGGGAGACCACAGGGGGAGGACCCGCAGACTGGGCTCCTTCCAGGTGCAGGGAGCAGAGTGCGATGCCCGCAGACTGGGCTCCTTCCAGGTGCAGGGAGCAGTGTGCGATGCCCGCAGACTGGGCTCCTTCCAGGTGCAGGGAGCAGTGTGCGATGCCCGCAGACTGGGCTCCTTCCAGGTGCAGGGAGCAGAGTGCGATGCCCGCAGACTGGGCTCCTTCCAGGTGCAGGGAGCAGTGTGCGATGCCCGCAGACTGGGCTCCTTCCAGGTGCAGGGAGCAGTGTGCGATGCCCGCAGACTGGGCTCCTTCCTGGTGCAGGGAGCAGAGTGCGATGCCCGCAGACTGGGCTCCTTCCTGGTGCAGGGAGCAGTGTGCGATGCCCGCAGACTGGGCTCCTTCCAGGTGCAGGGAGCAGTGTGCGATGCCCGCAGACTGGGCTCCTTCCAGGTGCAGGGAGCAGTGTGCGATGCCCGCAGACTGGGCTCCTTCCTGGTGCAGGGAGCAGTGTGCGATGCCCGCAGACTGGGCTCCTTCCAGGTGCAGGGAGCAGTGTGCGATGCCCGCAGACTGGGCTCCTTCCAGGTGCAGGGAGCAGTGTGCGATGCCCGCAGACTGGGCTCCTTCCTGGCTGAGGCTCAGGGCCTGGAGGGGCAGGCAGAGGGCGGGGACCCTCAGGTACAAACACAGACTCTCAAGCACCTACCACCCAAATTCTAGCCAATGGAACAGTCCTTAATTTTCAACTTCCTTCTAAGTAGCCTGCCTCTACACAGGATGGAATAACATCTGTTAAAATACTTTTAAGTCAATGTAAAAAAAAAAAAAGCAGAAAATGAAAAGAAAAGTGATTTGCAAGCATTTTACTAAAATAGTCATTACATTTCTCTAAAAACCAAAACGAGAAAATGGACAGTTTGACAGTCAAAGCTATTTGCTGACTCAGGGCAGATGAAAGCCAGCACTAACCAAAAACCATTCTCCACGTAAACACACTGCTCTCAACACCCCTCGCCCCAGGGCTCTCCTGGGTCAAGGCAGAGCACAAGGCCCGCTTGGAGCTTCAACAAAGGCCCAGCCCTCCCAGATGCACACAGCAAGGAGGATGGCACAGGAGGGCCTCAGCGGCCATGCCAGGAGCCCTGGGCCAAGGGCGTCCCACACACCACACTGTCCACATGGGCTCTGAGGAGGCCTCAGCACACAGCACCTGCACCAGGGCACCAGAGCTGAACCTGCAGAGGCAACCGTGCGTGGGCCGACCCCATCTCCAAGGAGCGCAGCCCTGCTGCCATGAGATCCCAGAGTGGGGCCAGGCTGCTGCTAGTGTGGACCAGCAGGGAAACGCACCTCACCATCTCCTTCTGGCGGGGCTAGCATGCAGTGGTGACTCTGGCAGACAACGACGTGCACGCTGTCTGCTGTGGATCACATCTGTTGAAGGGAAAACTACGGAACTAAAGCACACACCCACCTGTACACAGTGCACCTCCCTACAGCACACACACTCACCTGTACACAGTGCACCTCCCTACAGCACACACACTCACCTGTACACAGTGCACCTCCCTACAGCACACACACTCACCTGTACACAGTGCACCTCCCTACAGCACACACACTCACCTGTACACAGTGCACCTCCCTACAGCACACACACCCACCTGTACACAGTGCACCTCCCTACAGCACACACACTCACCTGTACACACAGTGCACCTCCCTACAGCACACACACTCACCTGTACACAGTGCACCTCCCTACAGCACACACACTCACCTGTACACAGTGCACCTCCCTACAGCACACACACTCACCTGTACACAGTGCACCTCCCTACAGCACACACACTCACCTGTACACACAGTGCACCTCCCTACAGCACACACACTCACCTGTACACAGTGCACCTCCCTACAGCACACACTCACCTTTACACAGTGCACCTCCCTACAGCACACACACTCACCTGTACACAGTGCACCTCCCTACAGCACACATTCACCTGTACACAGTGCACCTCCCTACAGCACACACACTCACCTGTACACAGTGCACCTCCCTACAGCACACACACTCACCTGTACACAGTGCTCCTCCCTACAGCACACACACTCACCTGTACACACAGTGCACCTCCCTACAGCACACACTCACCTGTACACAGTGCACCTCCCTACAGCACACACACTCACCTGTACACACAGTGCACCTCCCTACAGCACACACTCACCTGTACACAGTGCACCTCCCTACAGCACACACACTCACCTGTAGACACAGTGCACCTCCCTACAGCACACACCCACCTGTACACAGTGCACCTCCCTACAGCACACACACTCACCTGTACACACAGTGCACCTCCCTACAGCACACACACTCACCTGTACACAGTGCACCTCCCTACAGCACACACACTCACCTGTACACACAGTGCACCTCCCTACAGCACACACACTCACCTGTACACACAGTGCACCTCCCTACAGCACACACACTCACCTGTACACAGTGCACCTCCCTACAGCACACACACTCACCTGTACACACAGTGCACCTCCCTACAGCACACACACTCACCTGTACACAGTGCTCCTCCCTACAGCACACACGCTCACCTGTACACAGTGCACCTCCCTACAGCACACACACTCACCTGTACACAGTGCACCTCCCTACAGCACACACACTCACCTGTACACAGTGCACCTCCCTACAGCACACACACTCACCTGTACACACAGTGCACCTCCCTACAGCACACACACTCACCTGTACACAGTGCACCTCCCTACAGCACACACACTCACCTGTACACACAGTGCACCTCCCTACAGCACACACACTCACCTGTACACACAGTGCACCTCCCTACAGCACACACACTCACCTGTACACAGTGCACCTCCCTACAGCACACACACTCACCTGTACACACAGTGCACCTCCCTACAGCACACACACTCACCTGTACACAGTGCTCCTCCCTACAGCACACACACTCACCTGTACACAGTGCACCTCCCTACAGCACACACACTCACCTGTACACAGTGCACCTCCCTACAGCACACACACTCACCTGTACACAGTGCACCTCCCTACAGCACACACACTCACCTGTACACACAGTGCACCTCCCTACAGCACACACACTCACCTGTACACAGTGCACCTCCCTACAGCACACACTCACCTTTACACAGTGCACCTCCCTACAGCACACACACTCACCTGTACACAGTGCACCTCCCTACAGCACACATTCACCTGTACACAGTGCACCTCCCTACAGCACACACACTCACCTGTACACAGTGCACCTCCCTACAGCACACACACTCACCTGTACACAGTGCACCTCCCTACAGCACACACACTCACCTGTACACAGTGCACCTCCCTACAGCACACACCCACCTGTACACAGTGCACCTCCCTACAGCACACACACTCACCTGTACACACAGTGCACCTCCCTACAGCACACACACTCACCTGTACACACAGTGCACCTCCCTACAGCACACACTCACCTGTACACAGTGCACCTCCCTACAGCACACACTCACCTGTACACACAGTGCACCTCCCTACAGCACACACTCACCTGTACACAGTGCACCTCCCTACAGCACACACACTCACCTGTAGACACAGTGCACCTCCCTACAGCACACACCCACCTGTACACAGTGCACCTCCCTACAGCACACACACTCACCTGTACACACAGTGCACCTCCCTACAGCACACACACTCACCTGTACACAGTGTACCTCCCTACAGCACACACACTCACCTGTACACAGTGTACCTCCCTACAGCACACACACTCACCTGTACACAGTGCACCTCCCTACAGCACACACACTCACCTTTACACAGTGCACCTCCCTACAGCACACACACTCACCTGTACACACAGTGCACCTCCCTACAGCACACACACTCACCTGTACACAGTGTACCTCCCTACAGCACACACACTCACCTGTACACAGTGCACCTCCCTACAGCACACACACTCACCTTTACACAGTGCACCTCCCTACAGCACACACACTCACCTGTACAGTGCACCTCCCTACAGCACACACACTCACCTGTACACAGTGCACCTCCCTACAGCACACACACTCACCTGTACACAGTGCACCTCCCTACAGCACACACACTCACCTGTAAGCAGTGCACCTCCCTATAGCACACACACTCACCTGTACACAGTGCACCTCCCTACAGCACACACACTCACCTGTACACAGTGCACCTCCCTACAGCACACACTCACCTGTACACACAGTGCACCTCCCTACAGCACACACTCACCTGTACACACAGTGCACCTCCCTACAGCACACACACTCACCTGTACACACAGTGCACCTCCCTACAGCACACACACTCACCTGTACACAGTGTACCTCCCTACAGCACACACACTCACCTTTACACAGTGCACCTCCCTACAGCACACACACTCACCTGTACACACAGTGCACCTCCCTACAGCACACACACTCACCTGTACACACAGTGCACCTCCCTACAGCACACACACTCACCTGTACACAGTGCACCTCCCTACAGCACACACACTCACCTGTACACACAGTGCACCTCCCTACAGCACACACACTCACCTGTACACAGTGCACCTCCCTACAGCACACACTCACCTGTACACAGTGCACCTCCCTACAGCACACACACTCACCTGTACACAGTGTACCTCCCTACAGCACACACACTCACCTGTACACAGTGTACCTCCCTACAGCACACACACTCACCTGTACACAGTGCACCTCCCTACAGCACACACACTCACCTGTACACAGTGCACCTCCCTACAGCACACACACTCACCTGTACACAGTGCACCTCCCTACAGCACACACACTCACCTGTACACACAGTCTACGTCTTAGTAAAACTGGGAACATTCTTAAAAATATCAATGTGAAAAAAATCAACTTGCTCTGTTGGTAGCAAATGCTACTCTTAGCTCATGAGACCCTCCAGAAGAGTCCTGGCCCTCTCCTCACTAGCAGGTGACTGGACAAAGTGTCTGACCACTCCAAACCCATGTGCTCATAAGTAAAGTAGGAAGATCCACACCTTCAAGTCCACACCTAAACCAATCAGCCCACACAGAGCAAGCCCCAGGGAAAGGACCTGTTTACATTTAGTGTCCAATCCACGGACACACGCCCCAGGTGGTGACACTGCCAAGGACTCAGCAGGCAGGGACAGCCTCACCTCAGGGCTCTGCTGCAGGTCTTCTTCCACACAGAGCAGGTGAGGGCTGCACACTTCAGTTGCGGGGTGCGGGGGGGAAGAGGCAGAACTCACAGTGGCTGGAGAAAGTCCAGCGGCAGCAGTCAGGAGCAGCAGCAACAAACCACGCAATCTTCCTAAGCCCCGGCTGCAGCACAGTCTGAAAACCAAGCGGTGCCCTCACCATCAAGAGAGGCTTCGCGCTGTGACGCATGTGGCCTCAGAGGTGTGAGAGCTGCAAGGCCCCGGGGGCAGGGCCGCAGCTGCATGGGCGGTCACTTCCATGGCCAGCTCTTCTGGCAGGGTGGAGATGAGACGCTGGCTCCAAGTCATTCTTATCCAGGTTTCCAACATTAAGTACAATCCATGCATGTACTGTGAGCATGCATGCTTCTCACAGGGGTTTTCTTTAAGAAACTGGTTCAACATCTCATCATAGTAAATACACTGCTGCTATGGTGGCCATCCTGGTTCCCACTGATGCCGCACTGCCTGCTGTGGACCGCACAGTAAAGCCACCGCTCACGGCCCTCTGGCGACTGCTGCATGGTGCAGAGCTCTGGTGGACATCACATCGGCACTCCCAAAAGGAGGCATCTCAGAAGGGACACAAAACTCTGCATGTCCCCTCTGCCCACATCTCTGTGTGAGCCTGACACATGCAGGCCCAGGCAAGCTCAGGAACACTCGGACTAACTAACAAGACCAAGCAGAGGATTCACTCCCGATCACCGTGGCAAACGGGGATAAGTCCTGCCAACTCCCTGGCTGCTGAGACTCACGGCAGCGTCTGCAGCCCTCAGGAGGTGAGGACAAGCGGCAGAGCGCCCAGTGTGCTATCCACACACGCCAGTCAGCAGCCCATAATTACCCGACACGCAAAGACAAACATCCGAGCCAGCCACAGAGGCAAAGCTGCTGATGGAGCAGCCCTGGAGGAGTCACGCGGGGCCCGGGCAGCCAGGGGCTGCTCCACGCGGCTGCAGGATGCTCATGATCACGGAAGAAAACACTCTGGTGTTAAACAGTCCAAAAAGACAGCAAGAGGAAGACAGAAAACATTTAAATGAAAATTTCAGAACTAAAAACCCTCTATTCTTGAACTATAAAAAACAAGAAAGAAGAAAAACTCAGCGGTGACAGGCTGACCAGATGGGCAGCACGGGAAGACTCAGCCTCCAATCTGAAGAGCAGGAGGGAAAAGATGCAAAAGGCAGAACTGAGACAAGCCTCTGGACCCTATGGGACAGCAGCAGCCAGTTTAACAATCCTGCAACTGGAGAGGGGTCCCACAGGAGAGAAGCACCAAGACGGGAGGAGGGGGGGAGGCTGAAAATTCCCCAAATTTGGCAAAAGTGCACAGCTCTGGTCTGTTCAGAGAACAGCAAACAAGATGACCAGAAAACGCTGGTCCAGAAAACACCAAAGTCCTAAGAGACAGCCGTGAAGCCAACCGGACTGGACTGTGTCAAAGTGCGGGAGAAGGAGCAGCCACAGGGGTCTCCAAGGTCCTGCCAGCGAGTCCCGTTCTCTAGAGCAGACGCGAGAGCTGCTGCCGGCATAGCACTCTCCCACGCTCCCACACCACTCACACGACAAGGCAACAACCTGGCCCTTCAGCAAGAAATGAAAGCAGCCACACGGCAAACCACATGGCTAAATAGCAAGAATCACTGTCCTCTGCATTACAAACACCGCAGCAGATGGTGCAGCCCAGCAGGTCCAGCTGCTGCCGGCGGCGCCAGCATCCCATAAGGGTGGCAGTTCAAGTCCCAGCTGCTCCACTTATGATTCCAGCTCTCTGCTATTGGCCTGGAAAGGCAGGAGGATGGCCCAAGTGCTTGGGCTCCTGCCCCTGCATGGGAGACCAGGATGAAGCTCCTGGCTTCAACATGGCCCAGTGCAAGCTGTTGCAGCCATCTGGGGAGTAAACCAGCAGGTGGAAGATCTTTATCTCTCCCTCTCTGTAACTCATTCAAATCAATCAATCAATCTTTTAAAAAGAGGGGAAGGGGAGGGGAGGGCAGTGGAGGGCAGGGCAAGGGAGGGGAGAGGAGGAGGGAGGAGGAGGGAGGAAAGGGGCTGGCGCTGTGGCACAGCAGGTTAAAGCCAGGGCCTGAAGCGCCAGCATCCCATATGGGCGCCGGTTATAGTCTTGGCTGTTCCTCTTCCAATCCAGCTCTCTGCTATGGCCCGGGATAGCAGTGTAGGATGGCCCAAGTCCTTGGGCTCCTGCACCTGTGTGGGAGACCCAGAGGAAGCTCCTGGCTCCTGGCTCTGGATCGGCACAGCTCCGCCATTGCGGCCATCTGGGGAGTGAACCAGCAGATGGAAGACCTCTCTCTATCTTTACCTCTCTCTGTAACTCCGTCTTTTAAATAAATAAAATAAATCTTTAGGCCAGCGCCGTGGCTCAATAGGCTAATCCTCCGCCTTGTGGCGCCGACACACCAGGTACTAGTCCCGGTCGGGGCGCCAGATTCTGTCCCGGTTGCCCCTCTTCCAGGCCAGCCCTCTGCTGTGGCCCGGGAGTGCAGTGGAGGATGGCCCAAGTGCTTGGGCCCTGCACCCCATGGGAGACCAGGAGAAGCACCTGGCACCTGGCTTCAGATCAGCGCGATGCGCCGGCCACAGCGGCCATTGGAGGGTGAACCAACGGCAAAAGGAAGACCTTTCTCTCTGTCTCTCTCTCACTGTCCACTCTGCCTGTCAAAAAAAAAAATTAATAATAAAATAAAATAAAGATAGGTTCAAGGGTGAATGCTGGAATATCTTGAAAAAAAATAAATCTTTAAAAAAGAAAGAAAAGAAACGTACTCTGGGCACACAGTGACATGACCATGTGTGGCAGATTTGGGGTGCCGCAGCTCAGCTGCCAGCACTGCTGTGATGGGAGGGGAGTGAGCCTGCGTGGTGAGGGTACACCACAAGCTTTGGGTTGTGCCCCAAAGCCATGCTTCCAAGGAAGCCAACGGATAAGATGAAATTCCAGGTGCTCGCTTCAGCAGCACATGTACTAAAACTGGAACGAGTCAGAGAAGATGAGCGTGGCCGCTGTGCAAGGACGACATACAAATTCGTGAAGTGTTCCACATTTTGAGAGAGCCACGTGTTGTCACCAAGGAACCACCTGCGGGAAGTGGAGCGAGCTAATAAATGAGTTCCACAATTGGAAAGAAGAAAGAAATTCCAGGATCCTACTCCAGCGAAGTTTTAGAATAGGCAAAACTAATCAGTGATGGGAAAGAAACAGAACACAAAATGTCTACGTAGAGAGAAAAGGCTGGGGTGCTGGGGCAGCGTGGGAAGTGCTGGTGGTGGCAGCAGTAGCAGCAAAGCCTTCTGGGTGACAGCAACAGTCTCCATCTTCACAGGGGTCTGTGCAACACAGCTTCACTCATTTCTCAAAACCAAGCCATAAAAAACGCAACTGCGCACTTCACTGAACACAAGCTCTGCTTGTTAAACGAATGACAACAAAGCCCAACGGACACTGGACTGCAGTACCCAGGACACCAGCTCAAGGTGTTGCACTGGCTGGGGCGGGGCAGGAGGGCGAGGCCCACAGGGCGGAAGCAGCAGACATCCCCCCAGGGGCAGCAGTGACTGCAGGGAGCTGGCAGGGCGGGGGCTGTGAACGCCACGTCCACCTCCACCAGACACCAGGGCCTAAGGGACGCTTCCTCCTCATTCTTTTTCTCGTGTTTTTTTCTCTCTTTTTCTTTTTTAAAATATTTAATTTATTTGAAAGGCAGAGTTAGAGAGAGGGAGAGACAGAGATCTTCCATCCACTGGGTCACTCCCCAAATGGCCACAATGGCTAGAGCCAGGAACTTCTTCCAGATCTCCAACGTGGGTGCTGGGGCCCAAGCACCTGGGTCGCCTTCTGCTGCTTTAGGGAACTGGGTCGGAAGTGGAACAGCCAAGACTCGAACCCATGCCCAGCTGGGATGCCAGAGTCACAGGCAGCGGCTTTACTTGCTTAGCCCCTTTTCTCCTATTTTTAATGGTGAAATCAAAACAAAACAAAATTTGGCTGCACATAATAAAAACAACCACTTACTAATGTCACCTTTAGTGAATGACTGAAATTTAATCTCTGTGCCTGTTTCCTGTCTGCTAAAATGGGGATAAAAAACAGAAATTAACTCACAGAGCAGTTATGAGGATTAAATACACACACAGAAGCACCCAGAACAACGCATTCCACACAGTGATTCCTGAAATGTGATCACCGGCATCACTCTCTTCCTACGGCTTCCTATCTGTATTGATGACTCGGAAGAGCCTACACGCCAGAGCCGGGCCTGGCACAAGGCCCACACCAGTGGGTGACTTCCGGCCAGCACTCGGACACAGAACTGCATCCAGGGAGCATGCACATCACACAGGGCTTCCCACACAACTGCAATTGCTGGTACTTGCACAGTGTCCTGTCAATTCTACTAATGCTGTCATAGTTACCTACTTGGCATTATTCCCATGCAGTTAAATTTTATTAAACTGCCCCCCCCACAAAAAAAGTTGAGTCCCAGCTGTTCCTCTTCTGATCCAGCTACCTGCTAAAGGCCTGAGAGAGCAACAGGTGGCCCAAGTGCTGCCCAGCTGAGGCAGTTACCACACTGCAGGACACGGGGGTGACTCACACTGCAGGACACGGGGGCGACTCACACTGCAGGACACGGGGGCAGCCGTCACACTACAAGGACACTGGGTGACTGTCAGACTACAGGACACGGGGCAGCTGTCACACTGCAGGACAAGGGGTGACTGTCACACTGCAGGACACAGGGGTGACTCACACTGCAGGACACGGGGCAGCCGTCGCACTACAAGGACACTGGGGTGACTGTCAGACTACAGGACACGGGGCAGCTGTCACACTGCAGGACATGGGGTGACTGTCACACTGCAGGACACGGGGTGACAGATTGCAGGGACACGGGGGTGACCGTCACACTGCAGGACACGGGGTGACAGATTGCAGGGACATGGGGGTGACTGTCACACTGCAGGACACGGGGTGACAGATTGCAGGGACATGGGGGTGACTGTCACACTGCAGGACACGGGGTGACAGATTGCAGGGACACGGGGTGACCGTCACACTGCAGGACACAGGGTGACAGATTGCAGGGACATGGGGGTGACTGTCACACTGCAGGACACGGGGTGACAGATTGCAGGGACACGGGGGTGACCGTCACACTGCAGGGACACGGGGGTGACTGTCAGACTACAGGACAGAGGGGCAGCTGTCACACTGCAGGACACGGGGTGACTGTCACACTGCAGGACACGGGGTGCCTGTCACACTGCAGCACACGGGATAACAGATTGCAGGGACATGAGGGTGACTGTCACACTGCAGGACATGGGGTGACTGTCACACTGCAGGGACACGGGATGACAGATTGCAGGGACATGGGGGTGACCGTCACACTGCAGGGACATGGGGGTGACTGTCACACTGCAGGACACTGGGTGACAGATTGCAGGGACATGGGGGTGACTGTCACACTGCAGGACATGGGGTGACTGTCACACTGCAGGGACACTGGATGACTGTCACACTGCAGGACATGGGGTTCCTGTCACACTGCAGGACACGGGATGACAGACTGCAGGGACATGAGGGTGACTGTCACACTGCAGGGACACTGGATGACTGTCACACTGCAGCACACGGGATGACAGATTGCAGGACATGGGGTGACTGTCACACTGCAGGGACACTGGATGACTGTCAGACTACAGGACACAGGGGCAGCTGTCACACTGCAGGGACACGGGGTGCCTGTCACACTGCAGGGACATGGGGGTGACCGTCACACTGCAGGGACACTGGATGACTGTCACACTGCAGGACATGGGGGTGACTGTCACACTGCAGGGACACTGGATGACTGTCACACTGCAGCACACGGGATGACAGATTGCAGGACATGGGGTGACTGTCACACTGCAGGGACACTGGATGACTGTCACACTGCAGGGACATGGGGGTGACCGTCACACTGCAGGGACACTAGGTGACCGTCATGAGCTTCCATGCCTTGTACCCCAGGTTTCAACAGAGACACTAGGTGACCGTCATGAGCTTCCATGCCTTGTACCCCAGGTTTCAACAGATGCTCACAGGGGAGCCCGACTAAGCGGCATGGCTGCCAGGCTCCAGCAGCTCAGACTGGCCTCTGCTCCCCTAGCACTGCAAGTGCGGGGACAGAAATGTCAAGCGGCTCA
The DNA here is from genome assembly GCA_949820135.1 of Sylvilagus floridanus. Lineage (NCBI taxonomy): Eukaryota > Metazoa > Chordata > Mammalia > Lagomorpha > Leporidae > Sylvilagus > Sylvilagus floridanus. The sequence goes on from OX463232.1 coordinate 82,344,361, forward strand.
GAACAAGCACAGTGGGTAAGGTCCAGGCGGGCGTCAGTGTGAGAACACCTCTGAGCCGCAGGCACGGGGGAGCACAGTAAGAGCAAGAACTGCACACACACAGAGGGGATCAGCAGGCAACGACGTGTCCCACAGGCCACGGCACAGTGCCAACACTGCCAGCCAGACACCAGGAGTTCTAAAGGCGCCTCATACAGACCACCCAGTCCCGTGTGAACTGAGCCAGGAGAGCCTGTTCCCTGGAGACACCAGGGGTCACACCACAGACCCAGGGCAGAGTCAGGAGCTGGGCATGCCACTGCTATGTCTGAAAGAGCCGAGCACCAATGTCTGTGAATGGAAATCAAGAAATAAGACGTAATAGCTATAACGCTGCTTCCTATCGACCTGAAACCAGGACTTCAGCTTCATTCTTTTTTTTTTTTAAGATTTATTTATTTATTTGAAAGTCAGAGTTACAGAGATAGAAGGAGAGGCAGAGGCAGAGAGGTCTTCCAACCGCTGGTTCGCTCCTCAGATGGCTGCAATGGCTGGAGTTGGGCTGATCCCGAGCCAGGAGCCAGGAGCTTCCTCCAGGTCTCCCACGTGGGTGCAGGGCCCAAGGACTTGGGCCATCCTCTACCACTTTCCCAGGCCACAGCAGAGTGCTGGATTGGAAGTGGAGCAGCAGGACTTGAACCAGCACCCATCTGGGATGCCGGCACTGCAGACGGCAGCTTTACCCGCCACGCCACAGCACTGGCCCCCCTCACGTGCACTCCAGCATGGAAGGTTCTGAGAGGAAGTGCGGTTTGCTAAGCTAGGTCCTGTGTGTCTCACAGACTATCCTAATCTATGCTCTGGCTCCCTGGAAAACTGCCCGGTCTCAGCGTGCCTGCCACACATGGGCCCATCACACCAAGTGAGGGAGGGAGAGGCAAAGGGGCGGCAAGAGGGCTGGGCAGGGGGAAGCAGACGGAGAGGGAGGAAGAGAACTCTGGCCTGTGGCCATCGAGGGGAGAGGACACACCTGAGAAGCCTGGTTCCCGGCTTGCGCAGGGGACCGAGCGCGGACAGGTCAGGCCGCGGAGAAGCATGCTCACGCACATGTGAGGCCGGCACTACCTGGAAGCCTCACCTGAAGCTCCACGTCTACGTGGGCAGGGAGACTGACAGGCCGCAGTTGAAAACGTCACCGAAAAGAAGAGACAGAGAGAGAGGGAGGAAGAGCTGGCACCACGGTGTGGCAGGTAAAGCTAACCCCTGCAGTGCCAGCATCCCATATGGGTGTGGGTTTGAGTCCTGGCTGCTCCACTTCCAATCCAGCTCCCTGCTGATGCACCTGGGAAGCAGTGGAAGGTGGTCCAGGTGCTTGGGCCCTGCACCCACGTGGGAGACCTGGAGGAAGCTCCTGGTTTCCAACCTGCTTTGCTCCGGCTGTTGCAGCCAGCTAGGGCGTGAACCAGCAGATGGAAGATCTTACTCACTCTGCAACTCTGCCTTTCAAATAAATAAATCCTTATTAAAAAAAAAAAAGAAACACACACACACACACAGAGAGAGAGAGAGAGAGAGAGAGAGAGAGAGAGAGAGGCAAAGTCTGAGAGACACCATGATATAAAGCGCAGGGATGCCGATGCAAACTGGAAAACCAAGATCCAGAGAACCGGAGAGAAGCCACAGTGCTGGAGAACTCTCAGCCACAGCAGCCACACAGCATCTCCCCAGCCACCATCCAGGGAAGGTGTCCTGGCAGCTGCGTTTATTTAAAAAATAAAAAAAAAACCCTCCCCTAGAGCCTTTGCTGTAGAGCCCAAGGACTGAGGAGCACCCAGTGAGTCACCCACGCGGGCGTGGGTGAAGGAAGGCCAAACCTAGAGCGGCACAGCTGGGAGGACAGAGAGCACGGGACACAGGGGCTGTCTCACGGAACAGGGAAGCCGCCTCGCCCCACACAGCACGCTCCAGATGGGTAGCACTGCAGGGGATGTCTGCAACACACACCACAGCTGTGTGCAAGTGGACACAATGCGTCCAGACATGTAAGAGGACAGCACCACGTCTGTGAGCACATACACGCATTCATACATGTAAAATGCAATGTACACCACACCCATGAGCACACACTCACATGTGTAACCTGTACAAGGTACACCTCCTGAGTACATCACATTGTAACATGTACAAACTATACCACATCTGTGCGCACACAAACACGACACATCCACACGTGTAACACGTACAGAAGGCAAAGCAGGGAGCGTCTCTACAGTACACTGTGCGGTCTGCACACGGATGGACGCAGCCACACACACGGTGTGCACCATGCAGAATAGCTACCATGCACGATGGCTTTCTAATTAGGACACAATACGCAGCAGTCACACAAAAGACTGATGCACACGATCAGGAGAATGCAGGACTTCGAAGCGGGCACTTGGCCAGCAATGAGACACCACTCAGACACCTACATCCTGTACCAGAACGCCTGGGCTCCACCCCACTGCGCTCCTGCTAACCAGGACTGTGAGGCAGCAAGGATGGCTCAAGCAGCTGACGTCAGCCGTGTGTGCGGGAGACCCAGATCACGCTCCAGCTCCGGCCCGGCCCGGCCCAGCCCCGCAGGCGTTGTGACGTAGAGCAGCAGACGGATCCATCGCTCTACCTCTCAAATACATACACCTGTGAAAAAGTTAACGTCTTTTCTAAACGGAGAGCAAACACTTCCCACTCCTACTAACGACACTTTCTGAAACTCGCAGAGCTCCTGTCAAAAGGCAGAGAGCAGCAGAGGAGACCAGGACTTCCCCACGTCAACGGCTCACTCCAGTGCTCATCCTCAGCCCCAGGCTCTTCCCCAGCTGAGCAGCAGCGACCCCGCGCTACAGACGTACGGCCAACAGGCACAGGCACAGCACACCGCCGCGGGGATTTTAAAAGGCAGATCTAGGCAACGTGTAAAACAATCTCCAAAGCCAGGCCATCTCATCCAACCGCACACCCAGATCTGTTCTGGATACACTCAGGGGACACAGAATGACAGGCTCCGTCTGCTGGCTGTGACACATAGCTCATGTGTATGCAGTATGTAAGCACAGTGTCTGTACCAGTAAGATGGAGACCAAAGGTCCCTCAGTAGGGACAGATGAAGTGACACATTCTGACAGGACAGGACGTGTCACCAGAATACAGCCAGGAAGCTCTTTCTGGACCGACTCAAACCCGCACTGAGCGAGCCTGCCGAGGATACCAGGAGAAGCTGGCCTGCTGGGGACACACCCTGTTGCCTGCTTGTAAATCAGCCACAGGCCCCCTGGGAGGTCAAAGAACTGTTATCCGCAAAGAAGGGACTGGATGGCTGGGAGAGTGGAAGATCAACATCTCTGTTTATTTTTATTTATTTGAAAGAAAAGAGAGAGAGATAGTCCATCCACTGGTTCACATCCCAAAAACCCTCAACAGCTGGGCTGACCCTGAGCCAGGAACCCAGTCCAGGCCTCCCACAGGGGCGGCCTGAGACCCGAGTACCGCAGCCCCAGGGTGGGCACGGCAGGAAGCTGGAATAGAGGCAGACGTGGGCCTGGACCCAGGCCCTCCAACACAGGATGGAGCTGTTCTAAGCGGTACCGCGACCAGTGCGCTCAGTGCTTGTGAGGTGTGAAGGAAGTTACTGACACCCAGGGAAAGGAACGTCCTGGCACCCGGCCTGCCCACAAGGAGGCAGACTTCCTCTCCAACAGCCTTTTTCACTTTTTCTGATATTATGTTACAAATCTCATAGCTTAAGAAATCACTGAATTTCCTTTAATCAAGAATGCTTTAGGGGATGGTGCTGTGGCGCAGCCTGCAGCACCGGCATCCCGTATGGGCACTGGTTCAAGTCCCAGCTGCTCCTCTTCCGATCCAGCTCCCTGCTCTGGCCTGGGAAAGCAGCAGAAGATGGCCCAGGTCCTTGGGCCCCTGCACCCACCTGGGAGACCTGGAAAAAGCTCCTGGCTTCGGATCGGTTCAGCTCTGGCCATTGTGGTCATTTGTGGAGTGAACCAGCGGATGGAAGACCACTCTCTCTTTCTGGACCTACCTCTGTCTGTAACTCTTTCAAATAAATAAAATAAATCTTAAAAAAAGATTGCTTTAATCAAAGACGTTGGAGGCACAGAGGCAAAGGCAGGCTGCAGGAGGCTGAGGAGCTAGAGAAGGTCCACCCTGCCACACTGCAGCCTCCCGCACCCCCACGTGCCTCCTGGGGCTCTCTCGGTTCTGGACACCTGGTGGTGCACGGGCGGGGAGACAAGCGGCGGACAGAGGTGCACCTCGGCAGAGCAACGATTTTGTTACAACCAGAGAACCACGAACATGGTTATGGACTGAAGGAAAACAAGTGGCAGTCACAGATTGGTGGGAGGAGGGGGGAGACAGGAAACAGCAGAGTCCAGACACCAGACCCCATGGCGACCCTGAAGAACCAGAGAGACTGAAGCAGAGGGCACAACACAGAGAGGGGCGGCAGAGACTGACTGTGGCGGCAGGTCTAGGCGGCAGCGTTGTGGGCTCTGATTCCTCTAGGAATCTGCGAAGCGTCCGGCGAGGACGCCCAGAAAGCCACTGGGCCAGCTTGCCAGTGTCAAGTGTGGCTCCCGTCCTGGCAACACTCTCACCTTCCAGGAGGCCTGTGACCGTGCACTGGTTGTCACAATTTCAATCACCTGAAAACCATTTTAGTTTCTATTCGCTTTAAGGAACTTCAGGCCCTTTAACACAAAGCAAAACAGAGAGCTGTGGTACCAGCTCTTGGCCATCTCTCTCTACTTGTGATAGGAACGTTTCCACAGCGTGTCGGGGCTGTCGGCAGCCTGACCATCGGCAGGAGCAGGCGCTGGGGTGCACAGGGCCAAGCTGCCGCTCAGGACACCCACATCCCATAATGCAGTGGCAGCCTGAGCTCCGGCTCCCCACCTCCAACACAGCATCCTGCAAACGCACACCTTGGCAGGCAGCAGGCGACGCCCCAAGTCCTTGAGTCCCCGTCACCGGGGGAAGACCTAGTTCCTGGTCCCGGCTCCAGCTCGGCCCATGCAGCCCTTCTGGGAGCAGACCAGCTGAGGGAAGACTGATTGTGTCTGCCTTTCAGATAAACACTTTTAAAAACCTAGAGGCTGGAGGGGGAAAGTGCCGAGTCAAAACTAGATTTCTAAACTGCCTATGTTGAGGTTAAAGTGCAGTCAGAAACCCTTCAACGAAGCAGCTCACGACCTTCCGCCTGTTCTCACCTGTAGTGAGGAAAGTCCTGTCCCGGCTCCGTTTCTAGCTGGGGAAGAGGCCTGCAGTGGCCATCACTGCTCCCCGGCAAAACCAATCCTCTGCCAAACCTGTCAGTCTCCGAGGCCGGCAGTCCCCATCCCACAGATGCACGCGACAGCCTGGAGATTCGTACGCAAATTTGTTGGAAAAATATGCATTAATCCCAACATTGCCTTAATCGAAAAGGAAGATGGCCGAAGGTCAGAGGACAAGGAGAACACGGCTCACAGGAGGCCCAGGTCAGCACGCGCTCAGACACGGCAGCACCCGGGGGGACGGTGGTGCTCATCCGCCGTGTGTCGGCCGACTGCCACGCTGCACCCGCAAGAGAAGGTAACACAGGAACACCAGTGCCCAGCAAGTCGCATGACACACGTGAGCTGGCCCAGGTGGAAGTGGGCAGCCTTGATTTAGAGGGAGGGCAAAGGGCAGGAGGAAGGCAGAGCCGCACAGGCCAAGCCACTGCCCGGCAGACGCAGGCCAGAGAGCAACTCTGGCCGCACCCACGTCCCCAAGCCTGTGCGTCCTGCCCTTCACACACAGACATGCATGGCTCGGGAACCACACATGAGGACAGGCGGCAGGACCCTGGGAGACAGCAGGAGCCACTCCAGACCAGTTCTGCCATGGGGCATGCCAGGTTAGGGTCAGTGTGTGGAAGGCAAAGCCACTTACCCCCACACCACCACCCCGGGGCCGACGTCTGGGCTCCTGAACCGTGGTGACTTTGCACACTTACAGAAAGCACCAACGGACTCATTCTCAGTTCAGTGTGGACCCCAAGTCTCCCCAGAGCCCACCTCTAGGCAGCCGTGGGTAGACACAGCAGGTGACTACAGAGCTGCAGCACAGGACACGCACCAGAGGAAGACACCCACCTCCACCCTGCCCTGCACACCCCACCTCCACCCTGCCCTGCACACCCCAGCCTCCGCCCAGAGCAAAGGCCAGCCCTGAGCAGCGCTTCTGCCACCACCCACATGGGCGGGGTGGGTGCTGAGACCCAGAGGTCAGGGAGCACCCGGACAGGGCGGCCACGCACACCTGTGTCACCAAGCCCCACGGCCCCGAGACCCCCAGTCTGCAGGGCTGTGCCCACGCGGCCAGGAGGTCCCTGGGGACAAGCACAGGACAATGAAGCAAACAGATGCATTTGAAACCAAGCTGTCCACCCACGGACAGACGGATCAACAGCCCAGGGTCTGTGCGTGTGACGGAACATTACTCAGCCACGAAGAAGATTCAAGGTCACACACGCTGCCACCAGGAGCGCTGGGAACGTGGTTCTGAGCAGCTACACAGGTTCCCTCTGCAGCAACGTCCAGAAAAGGCAAATCCCAGGACAAGGAGGCGGCCGAGGGGTCACAGGGCGCCCGCGGCCGGCAGCCGCGGAGGGGGCGTCTCTCGGGGTGACGAGCATGCTGTTGAGTCAGACGTCAGCAGCAGGTGCACAGCCTTGGAGAAGGGTGCCCTGCACAGCCCGGGAGCTGCAGCTCCGTGAAGCCTCACTAGACAAAGACGACTCCCATGCACACACCACAGCCTGCCGACGGCCCAGGCTGACCACGAGTCATCTGCCTGCGCGGTTTCCGTGACCACGGTTTTTTACTTCGATGAAGTGCAGAAGGCAGGCGGTGGTGAGTCCAGCCCAGCTGTTACTGGGGGACAGCCCCCGGCACCGCCGCCAGCCCACAGCATCGCCTGTGCCCAGCAGCTGACACGGCAGCAACTCGCCACCCTTGCCACCGTGGACAGCCCCTCCTCCAAGAAAAATGCCCGCTTTACCCCTCACATCCCGAGACTCAAGGTCTTAGAGCAGTAAGAATTTTAAAATGAGAACAGGGCTGGGCACTTAGCTTGGCAGTGAAGACACCCACTGCCCACACACTAGAGCCTGCCGTGGGCACCCGGCTGGCTCCGACTCCCGCTTCCTACGGGTGTGGACCTTGGGCCATGCAGGTCTGTGCCGCCCACGTGGAGGCAGGGATCAGGCTCGCGGGCCTCTGGGGAGCGACCCAGTGGGAGGAAATGTGCATCATTCGCTCGCTCGCTCACTCACACTCTCTCTTTCTAATTAAACCACGGGGGGGGGGGGGGGCAGGGTTTGGAAAAGCAATTCCAATGATGACTATTTCACAAAGCTATAAATAAAAAAATTTAAATAGAAAAAACTTTTAAAGTCACTGACATCTTTAACACAAAAACACGAAGTCCCTGCGCTCAGAGGCGCAGGTGAAGCCTCCCGGCCCCGCGCAGGTGTGCGACGTCAGCGGGCAGGAGGGCAGCTACTCAGGGGCAGACGCGCCCGAGTCGCCGGCCCGGCCGTCCAGCCTTCGCCCGAAGGCAGCAGAGGCAGAAGCTCCACTGCCCCGAAGGGCGCCCACAAACGAGGCTCTCCACATTCTCCAAAGACAAACCAAGAACCTGGCAGCCTCCAGTCCACACTCCACAATGCATCCTACGGCCACGACGTACACACTGCATAAAACAGACGTGGAAGCCAGCGTGGCCACCAGGGGAAGCCGGCTCGGCCGCGCGCCAGCGGGACGCTCTGCCCGCGCCCTCCCCGCCCCCAGAGTGGGGGCACCCCACCCCCCAAGTCACGCCGCTGGAGACCGTGCCGCCTGCGGCCCCCAAGGGCATGGAGCCAGAGACTGAGCAGCCCCTGCGCCTCACCAGAGCCTCCTCCACGTGACACTTCTGCTGGGGATGCAGCCCGTGGCACGCGGGAGCTGCCCTCAGCTCAGGGGCCCGACCCAGGGCGCCCACTGCCCGCCAAGAGCTACTCGGCTTCCAGGAGCCGGCTTCTCCTGCTGGCAGAGGAACATCTCCCTGCCATCACACAAGATGGAACCCAGAAGGAACGCAACTGAATGAAGAGAAAACCGCGGTCCTGGGCCACGTCACCCAGAGCCACCGTGAGAAACCCACGCAGGCTCCACGCCGCGGCCCAGGCAGCGCCACACCACGCCACTCCAGCCGGGCTCTCGCGTGCCCCAGACAGCGTCCCCACGTCCCCACGAGCCAGCCCCACAGGCCATTCCCGTGCTGGGCAGAGGCTGACCCAAGCCCTCGGTGTGGACACAGTTGTGCAACACTCAAAGTTCACGTTTCCACATGGAGCCCGCGGGCCCTTCCTGCTTCCTCGGGGCCAGCCCAGCCGCTGACCCCAGGGCTTGGACGCCATTTGTCCCCACAGCAGCCTGGCTCTGACATCACTCGCTCACACACACGTGCACATGCTCACGCCTTCACCACACAGCGCATGTGTGTGTGCGCACCTTCACACAGCACACGTGTGCACGCACCTTCATCACACAGCGCATGTGTGTGCGCGCACCTTCACCACACAGCGCATGTGTGTGTGCGCACCTTCACACAGCACACGTGTGCGCGCACCTTCACCACACAGCACACGTGTGTGCGCACACCTTCGCCACACAGCGCACGCCTTCACCACACAGCACACGTGTGTGCGCACACCTTCGCCACACAGCACACGCGCACGCCTTCATCACAGCACACGTGTGTGCGCACACCTTCGCCACACAGCACACGTGTGTGCGCACCTTCACCACACAGCACACGCGCACGCCTTCATCACAGCACACGTGTGCGCGCACCTTCGCCACGCAGCGCACCTTCACCACACAGCACACGTGTGTGCGCACACCTTCGCCACGCAGCACGCCCGCACGCGCACGCACCTTCACCACACAGCACACGCGCACGCCTTCATCACAGTACACGTGTGTGCGCACACCTTCGCCACACAGCACACGTGTGCGCACCTTCACCACACAGCACACGCGCACGCCTTCATCACAGCACACGTGTGCGCGCGCACCTTCGCCACACAGCACACGTGTGCGCACGCCTTCGCCACGCAGCGCACCTTCGCCCCGCAGCACGCCCGCACGCGCACGCACGCCTTCATCACAGCACACGTGTGCGCACACCTTCACCACGCAGCACACGTGTGCGCGCACCTTCACCACACAGCACACGCGCACGCCTTCATCACAGCACACGTGTGCGCGCACCTTCATCACACAGCACACGTGTGTGCACATCTTCACCACGCAGCACACGCGCACGCCTTCATCACAGCACACGTGTGCGCGCACCTTCACCACGCAGCACACGTGTGTGCGCACCTTCGCCACGCAGCACACGTTGTGCGCACACCTTCGCCACACAGCACACGTGTGTGCGCACACCTTCGCCACGCAGCACACGTGTGCGCACCTTCGCCACGCAGCACGCCCGCACGCCTTCATCACAGCACACGTGTGCGCGCACCTTCACCACACAGCACACGTGTGCGCACCTTCGCCGCGCAGCACGCCCGCACGCGCACGCCTTCATCACAGCACACGTGTGTGCACGCCTTCGCCACGCAGCGCACGCGCACGCCTTCATCACAGCACACGTGTGTACGCACCTTCACACAGCACACGTGTGCGCGCACACCTTCACCACACAGCACACGCGCACGCCTTCATCACAGCACACGTGTGTGCACGCCTTCGCCACGCAGCACACGTGTGCGCGCACACCTTCACCACACAGCGCACACCTTCGCCACACAGCACACGCGCACGCCTTCATCACAGCACACGTGTGTACGCACCTTCACACAGCACACGTGTGCGCGCACACCTTCACCACACAGCACACGCGCACGCCTTCATCACAGCACACGTGTGTGCACGCCTTCGCCACGCAGCACACGTGTGCGCGCACACCTTCACCACACAGCGCACACCTTCGCCACACAGCACACGCGCACGCCTTCATCACAGCACACGCGCACGCCTTCATCACAGCACACGTGTGTATGCACCTTCGCCACGCAGCACACGTGTGCGCGCACACCTTCACCACACAGCGCACACCTTCACCACACAGCACACGTGTGCACGCCTTCACCACACAGCACACGTGTGCACGCCTTCGCCACGCAGCACGCCCGCACGCGCGCACCTTGTGGCAGGCCGGGCAGGCGGGCGCGCTCTTGCCGCCGCTCAGGCTGCTCTGGATCTGCGTGAGCTCCTGGCGCAGCACCTGCTTCTGGTGGAAGCTGAAGGCCGGGTGGTTGGAGGCCATGGTGAACAGCAGCAGGAACTCATCGCCCGTGCGGCCCTCGTTGAGCTGCAGCCCGTAGTTGTGGATGATGGAGTCGATGTGCGTGAGCGTGCGGTACAGCACGCCCGCCGCCTCGCGCTGCTCCGAGCCCAGCAGCGCCAGCGACACCAGCAGCTTGCTGCGCACCACCTCGTCCGTCAGGTTGGTGAGGCTGCCCAGGTCGGCCGGGTTGTTGGCCTTGATCTCCGAGTCCCGCAGCGAGTGGTAGTCCTTGCGCGCCAGGTCCTCGAGGCACGAGCCCAGGAAGCGCAGCTCCAGCGGGATGCACAGGTCCAGCAGGCCGCACAGGAACTCCACGCGCTGCGGCGACGGCAGCTCCGAGAACCAGCGGTACACGCCGTCCCTCTGCAGCGCGCAGCGCTTCTCCACCATGCTGCCGCGCCGGGGCCCGGCGGCCGCGCGGGGGCGGCGGGCGGGCGCGCGCGGGGCGGCCGGGGGCGGCGAGCGGCCTGCGGGCCGCCGCTCACGGGGAGGCGCCGCGGCCGCGCCCGTGCCCAGCGCCGGCCGGAGCGCGGCGGCCGCGCGTCGGCGTCGTCGGCGTCGGCGTCGCCCGGGAGGCGGCCGCCCCCATCTCCCCGCGCGCCGCAGCGTCTGTCACTGCGGGCCGCGCCCCGCCGGAGCCGCCGCGGCCATGCCGCCGCCCGGGCCGGCCGTTCGCCGCGCGCGGCGCGGGGACACGCGTGCGGGGCCACGCGCGGCGCGGAGGGACCCGGCGGGCTGGGCCTCGGCCTGGCGCGCGGACGGATCCGGGCCCGAGCGCGGCCGCCGGCGCCGGCCGAGGAGCGGAGGGATCGCGGCCGCGGGGACGCGAGGCCGGGCCCAGCGCGAGTGGGCGGGGTGGCGGCCTCTCGCGACAGCCCGGGCCGGCCGGGCCCGCCCCCGCCGCCGATTGGCCCGGGCCGCCCGCCCTCGGGCCGGGCGTGCGCCGGCTCCCCGAGGCGATTGGCTCGCGCGGCGGCCACGCCCCCGCGGGGGGCTGTCGATCACGCCGGGGCCGCCCCCTCCCGCCCCTGGGCGGCCGGCGGGACGCGATTGGCCGGCGCGGCCCGGCGAGGCGCAAAACCCGGGCTGGATCTCTGGCCGCTTTTGTTCGCGCAGATGCGCGCGGAGCGTTGTTTTGGACATGGAAGCCGGGCGCTCGGCGGCCTCCGCGGGGCGGGAGCGGCCGTCTCCGCGGAGCCCCCGCATCCCGGCGAGCCCGGCCCCGCCGCGCTGTGTGACCTTGGGCGAGTCCCTCGGCCTCTCTGGGCCGCGGGCGCCTCCCCGGGGAGGCTCGGGGGGCCTGTGAGCGGGCGCTGAGCTCACAGAGGCCCGGCGGCGGCGCCCGGACGCCCCCGGCCCGGCTCGGGAGCCGCCTGAGGGCGCTGGGCCCGGCGGGCGCGGGCCGGGGTCTGCTCCGCCGTGGCCTTGGGCGCTGACCGGCCGTGCAGCCTTCCGCCTGCTGCGGACGGCGGCCGAGGGGATGGCTGTGCGCCGGGGGAGGGCGAGCGTCCCTGCCACCCACCCGCGCCCCGTCCCCGAGCCCCCCGGCGCGCTCGGGCGGGGGCCAAGGTCAGGGCGGCCTCCTCCGGGTGCAGACTGATCATGGCTGATCGATATCTGAAGACGCCCCTCCCCCCGGGACCCTCCCTTCTCCCGGGGGACCAGGAAAGTGGCCGCGGCGCAGGGACCGCCAGTCGGCGGGGGCGGCCGCTTCGGACAGCGAGCGCCTCTGCCGGGTCTGGCACCACCTGGCCGTGGAGTCCGCTCCCAGCTCGCCCAGCCCGTGACCTTGGCCGTTCCTCCAGCCCGCCGAGCCTCGGTCTCCTCGTCCGTGGAGCTGGCAGCGAAGGTCACCTCGGCGCTGGCCGGGCCGCCCCCGCAGCTCCCGGCCGCCTTCCTGGCGCTGCTGTGTGCTGGTTAATGTCCGTTCTGGACTGAACAGCTTGGCCCGGACGTCCCCCTGGGCCCTGGGAACGTGCCCTCACCTGGAGCTAGGGTCGCTGCAGGTGTGGTCCAGGTGGGAGTCGTATGCGGTCAAGATCCGCCCGCCGTCCAAGGAGACAGAATCCCAGAGACCGTAGAGAGAGAGGTGGCGTCCACGGGGGCAGAGACGGGTCCAGGGGCGCGGCCCCAGACCTGGGCGGGAGTAACTCCCTGTGGTTCACAGCACACACACACACACACCCACCCACCGTGTGGTTTGCAGCCACAGGAAACCCATACAATGCCATTTCCCCCTAAACCGGATGCCAAGGCCCTCTGCAGGTCTGGGGGCCTCGGGCCAGGGAGACCCAGCTCCCGACTTTAAGGGACTGACAGCCTGGGCTCCCCACCTGCATGGGGGCGAGGAGGGCAGAGGCTGCGTAGCTGCACGATGCCCAGGCTGCCCCAGGGTGCTGGCATCCCAGCCAGGCACCTGCCCTCCTCGCAGGGCCGTTCCCTGTCTGCTCTGGCCCAGGGGGACCCGGCTCCACCTCTCCTCCTGGAGGCACAGCTGCTGAGGGACCCCAGCCCCAGACCTTGTCCCGGAGGGGTTGGGGGATCCTGGGCGAAGCCCCCTGGGTGTTGGGCCTCCATGGCGGCAGTGCTGCGGGGAGGCGCCCTGGGAGGTGGGACCAGGATTGCTTCCCTCTGGTTGGGGGCGCTGGGGAGGAGACGGCGCTGTCCCTCCCGCTGGGCTGCAGCAGGGCGCAGACTCTGAGACCGAGAGAGAGGCTCAGATTTTACCACAAATTCCCCGATTTCGCAATGAAGCCGCAACATGCCTGGGGGTGCTGCTTGTGTCTGAACCAGTGACACAATCGAACGGGACCGCGGTGGGCGACGGCCAGGGAAACACTCGGACCCAGTGCAGCACCCTCTGTCCCCCAACACACACCATCGCCCTGCTGTCTGCTGTCCCTGAAGGGCGGCCAGAGGCCACTTGTGGTTAAGACGATGAAGACGGAATTAGGGGCCAGCACTGAGATGTAGCGGATAAAGCCACCACCTGCAGTGCCGGCCTCCCATACGGGCACTGGTTCGAGACCCGGCTGCTCCACTTCCAATCCAGCTCCCTGCTATGGCCTGGGAAAGCAGAAGATGGCCCAAATCCTTGGGCCCCTGCACCCACGTGGGAGACCTGGAAGAAGCTCCTGGCTCCTGGCTTTGGATTGGTGCAGCTCCAGCCAGTGTGGCCATTTGGGGAGTGACCCAGGGATGGAAGGCCTCTCTCTCTCTCTCTCTCTCTCTCTCTCTCTCTCTCTCTCTCTCTTTCTCTCTCTCCCCCTCTGTCTGTAACTCTGCCTCTCAAATAAAGGCAGGTGTGGTCCTCTGTGTGACACTGAGTTTCATCTTTCCCTGGGCCTCTCCTGAGGTTGAGAAGGTGCTGGGCCCCCAGCACCCCTAATGTGGAGGTCATCATGCGAGTGGGCTTCTGGGGTCGGTCACGGCGTCGCCCCGGCCGCGCTCGGTGGGCGTAGATTCTGACCTAAGTCAGCTGCCCACAGACTGTGCCTGTCCCAGGGGAAAATTACAGGTGCCACCCATTGTCTACCCCCAGTGGGGACGGGCTGCATGCCTGTCCTGCCTGGCCATGGCCGCCCACAAAGGCCGCCTGCGGCCATGAAGCGGCCCAGCCCTGCTTTGTGCCTGGAGACGCAGGACGTCTGTGGCATTGGCTTAGATGCGGTGTTTCCCCGGCGGGAATTCCCCAGCCTCCATTTAAGCTGAAAAAGCTCAGCCTGGCTTCAGAAACTGAGACTGGGAGCCCTGGGACCTGCCGGTTGCCGGCCACCCTGTGCCGGCACCGCGCACCGCATCGAACCCCGAGTGCGGCTCTGGCCACCCTGTGCCGGCACCGCGCGCCGCATCGAACCCCGAGTGCGGCTCTGGCCACCCTGTGCCGGCACCGCGCGCCGCATCGAACCCCGAGTGCGGCTCTGGCCACCCTGTGCCGGCACCGCGCGCCGCATCGAACCCCGAGTGCGGCTCTGGCTCTCAGGCCTCCAAGGTGCTCCTCTGCATGGAGTGGCAGCAGCCACATAAACAGGTTTTTTATTATTATTATTATTAAAATATGTTTACTCAAGAGACACAGAGACGGGCAGAAGCGAGCTCCCTTCCTCTGGGTCACTCCCCAAATGCCTGCACTGTGCAGGCCTGTGTTGAGGTCAGAGCCGGGAGTTGGGACCACACAGGCCGGGTCTCCCGGGTGGCTGGCAGGGGCGCGGCTGCTTCCTAGAGTTGGCACTGGGAGGAATCAAGTCAGGAAATCTGATCTGCGCCTGCGTATCTTGTTTTTTAAGATTTATTGTTCATTTGAAAGGTGGAGAGACAGATTCTTCACCTGCTGGTTCACTCCCCAAATGGCTGCAGCGGCCGGAGCTAGGCCAGCCAGAGCCCGGAGCCAGGCGCTCCATCTTGGTCCCCACGTGGGTGGCAGGCCCAGGTGCTTTCCCAGGCGCATCGGCAGGGAGCTGGGTGGAAAGCAGAGTGCCAGGCTCGACCGCGCTCCACTGCGGGATGCCGGCGCCACGGTGCCGGCCCCAGGGCGCTGCGTCCTCCTGCTTGGCCAAAGGCTGCCCCGGGGACTCACTGTGCATCCCCCACACCACAACCAGGACAGGCCCTGACCCCGAGGTGCAGCCAGCGGCTCCGGGAGCTGCGGGTGCGTTTCTGCCGTGGGTTGGTTTGCTTCCGCGTTTCTGTTCCTCACCCGCTGCCGCGGCCCGATTCACTGCTGCTCTTGGTGTCGCCCATTTCTATGTTGTAATACCGAGATTTTCAAACGTCCCGCAGGATGGAAAGAGCAGTGCGGGGATTCTCCCCCCACCCCCCGCTGGCTTCAGCACAGGCCCTTACGTGCCCGTTCCTCGGCTCCCTCCCGCCCCAGAACACACACAGCTGCCTTTTTCAAGGATTTCTTTATTTGAAAGGCAGAACGAGAGATCTCCATCTGCTGGTTTGCTCTCTAAATGGCTGCAACCAGGAGCCTGGGGCTCCTCCCGGGCCTCCACGTGGGAGCAGGACCCCGGGCACTGGGGCCGTCTTCCGCTGCTTTCCCAGGCCGTTGGCAGGGATTGGAAGTGGAGCAGCCGGGTCTCACATTGGCGCCCACATGGGATCCCGGCACTGCAGGCCGTGGCTTGACCCGCTGTGCCACAACACAAGCTCCTCCGCATTTTCTTTGTATTTCCAAGCGGATAAATTGAGAATATAAATATGTACACACGGGACCTGCGTTTTGATGCAGGGCGATATCGGCATCCTGTGTAGGTGCCAGTTTAAGCCCCTGCTGCTCCACTTCCAGTCCAGCCCCCTACCCCCACCCCACTGATGGCCTGGGAAAGCTGCGAAGGATGGCCCTAGTGCTTGGGCCCCTGCGCCCATACAGAAGACCCAGAAGAAGCTGCTGGCTCCTGGCTTCAGCCTGGACCAGCCCGGCCAGTGGCCGTTTAGGGAGTGAACAAGCGGATGGAAGATCTCTCTCTCTCTTTCCACCTTTCAAATAAATAACAACACATTTAAAGAAAAACATACAAAATGGCATCCTACAGGCAGCACAGACCCCGCTGTTTGGAGCGCTGTGGTCCCTCCACAGGCCCCGGCTCGGGCGCTCGGCTCCTTCCCGAGCTGAGGGCATTTCAGAGGCAGCCCATCCCTGCTGTCCTGGCCTTCGCTGCTCCCGGCCGGGCCTGGAGCGCAGAGAAGTGTCCAGAAGGCTGTGGAACGGTGACGCTTCCTGGCGCTGTCCATCCCTGTTCTGTTCCAAGTGAAGTCTGGAGCCTTGAGATGGCCAGCCCCAGTGTAGGGGAGTCGGGTGCTGCAGAGGCCGGTGAGGGGACCCGCGGTGGGGGTGAGGACCCGTGGTTCTCCAGTCACCGGACGTGGCAGCGCTGGCCCTCCCGAGGGCTTGTCCCCGGAGCGAATTCGTCCTGTGAGAGTACGATCGTTTGGAAAAACACAGGGAACGCCCTCCAGACGGTCCCCACGGCCTGGTGCGAGCAGGCTGCGGACTCTCCACACTTCAGGGCCAGGAGACGTGGGACAGCCGGGACCACCGGGTAGATGGCACAATGCCAACTCCACCATGGCAGCTGCTGGCAGGAGCAGATGTGTTCCACAGCACGGGTGGCCCGGGCCTGGTGGGGCCAGCCACCCAGGTGGGAGCCACGTTTGTCTCTTCCTATAAATTCCTGTTCATGGCTGGTTGCCCATGACTTTCTATTAGACTGTTAGTCTTTTCCCCCTCAGTTTTGAAGAGTTCTTTATATGTTGTTATAGCCATTTGTGACTGATGGTGACAATATTTCAGTATTTTGACTTGTTTTTTTATCATGAAAGCGTGTATTTCACTTCTCTGCCGTTGAATGCATGGACCCCGTCTTTTATTGCCTGGGCTGAGTCATGGCGAGGAGCCTCCCCACGCCCGGGCTGTGAAGAAGGAGCTGGTGCTTCCTCGCACCGTTCATCAGCTTCCCTTCACGTGGAGACCCGTGGAGCACGTAGAGGTCACGGTGACGAGCGATAGGAGGCGTTTACCGCTGACGTGCGGCCCGGTGAAGTGTGCACATGGGATCACGGGTGCTGAACGTCCTTAGAGAGCCGAGCCCGGCAGGAAGCACCGGATGGAGCTGGGAGCTGCAGTGGGCTAGGGAGCGGCTGTGGCCAGAGACCAGCACGCTTCCTCCCCCAGAGTGCCCTGGGGCTGCTGTACACAGCGGAGCACCAGGGCAGGGATCCCGGTGGCAGCAGTGGGCGGCCAAGGTGGTGGCGTCAGCAGGGCTGTGGCCTTGGAGGCTCTGAGGGAGGCTGTGGTCCCGGGCCCCCAGCATCGTGGCCACGGCTCTCCGGCCTCTCCTGTGTCCGCATGTGGCTGCCGCCTCTGCACGTCTGTGTCCAGGCAACCCTGCCCCCACCCCCTCAGCGAGCTGTTTGCCCCCTCTGGGAAATGGGTGCAAAATGTCCCCTGCCGAAGGCGGCAGCGAGGGCTGCATGAAGCCCCCCGGGGTCCGTGCTTGGCGGGCGCTCAGTAGCGGCTGCTGCGAGTGTCTGAGGCGCCCTTGTCCCCGGGCTGGGATACAGGCAGGGATTCCGTGGAAGGCTCGCTGACCCGAACAACAGGGACATGGTCAGCGCCTTCTCCCCTATACTAGAGCCAGCTCTGACACCAGTGAGCACGGTGAACTCTGTGTGTGTGTGTGGTCTCCATGTGACCTCTGTGTGGGATGTACATGCCCGGTGTATGAACCTGTGTGATGTGTGCAGTGTATACATGCGGGTAGGGTTGTGTGTGTGGTACATGGTGTGTATGTATGTATATGTATGTGGGTATAGGTGTGCGCTTGCTCATGTGTGTGTAGATATGTGTCTGTGTGCAGATGTATGTGTGCACGTGTGTATGTGGGGTGTGTGGGGTGCACACCTGAGTTGGGTAGCTGAATCAGAGGGCTGTCGTGGCGACATCCACGAGAGGCACCACCTCTCCCTGGGGATTCTGAGGCCGAGGGGCCGTGTGAGCACTGGGAGTGTGCTGGCACTTACGCCCGGTGCACACTGTGGGTTAGCACACTCCAGGTGTCAGGTGTGATCACTGGGTGTGTGCTGGCACTTCCGCCCGGTGCACACTGTGGGTGAGCACACTCCAGGTGTCAGGTGTGAGCGCTGGCGTGTGCTGGCACTTCCTCCTGGTGCACACTGTGGGTGAGCACACTCCAGGTGTCAGGTGTGAGCGCTGGCGTGTGCTGGCACTTCCTCCTGGTGCACACTGTGGGTGAGGACACTCCAGGTGTCAGGTGTGAGCGCTGACGTGTGCTGGCCCTTCCTCCTGGTGCACACTGTGGGTGAGGACACTCCAGGTGTCAGGTGTGATCACTGGGTGTGTGCTGGCACTTCCGCCCGGTGCACACTGTGGGTGAGCACACTCCAGGTGTCAGGTGTGAGCACTGGGCGTGTGCTGGCACTTCCGCCCGGTGCACACTGTGGGTGAGCACACTCCAGGTGTCAGGTGTGAGCGCTGGCGTGTGCTGGCACTTCTTCCTAGTGCACACTGTGGGTGAGCACACTCCAGGTGTCAGATGTGAGCGCTGGCGTGTGCTGGCACTTCCTCCTGGTGCACACTATGGGTGAGGACACTCCAGGTGTCAGGTGTGAGCACTGGCGTGTGCTGGCACTTCTGCCCGGTGCACACTGTGGGTGAGGACACTCCGGGGTGTCAGGTGTGAGCGCTGGCGTGTGCTGGCACTTCTGCCCAGTGCACACTGTGGGTGAGCACACTCCAGGTGTCAGGTGTGAGCGCTGGCGTGTGCTGGCACTTCCTCCTGGTGCACACTGTGGGTGAGGACACTCCAGGTGTCAGGTGTGAGCGCTGGCGTGTGCTGGCACTTCTTCCTGGTGCACACTGTGGGTGAGGACACTCCAGGTGTCAGGTGTGAGCGCTGACGTGTGCTGGCCCTTCCTCCTGGTGCACACTGTGGGTGAGCACACTCCAGGTGTCAGGTGTGATCACTGGGTGTGTGCTGGCACTTCCGCCCGGTGCACACTGTGGGTGAGGACACTCCGGGGTGTCAGGTGTGAGCGCTGGCGTGTGCTGGCCCTTCCTTCTGGTGCACACTGTGGGTGAGCACACTCCAGGTGTCAGGTGTGATCACTGGGCGTGTGCTGGCACTTCCGCCCGGTGCACACTGTGGGTGAGGACACTCCAGGTGTCAGGTGTGAGCACTGGGCGTGTGCTGGCACTTCCTCCTGGTGCACACTGTGGGTGAGCACACTCCAGGTGTCAGGTGTGAGCGCTGGCGTGTGCTGGCACTTCCTCCTGGTGCACACTGTGGGTGAGCACACTCCAGGTGTCAGGTGTGAGCGCTGGCGTGTGCTGGCACTTCCTCCTGGTGCACACTGTGGGTGAGCACACTCCAGGTGTCAGGTGTGAGCGCTGGCGTGTGCTGGCACTTCCTCCTGGTGCACACTGTGGGTGAGGACACTCCAGGTGTCAGGTGTGAGCGCTGGCGTGTGCTGGCACTTCCTCCTGGTGCACACTGTGGGTGAGCACACTCCAGGTGTCAGGTGTGAGCGCTGGCGTGTGCTGGCACTTCCTCCTGGTGCACACTGTGGGTGAGCACACTCCAGGTGTCAGGTGTGAGCGCTGGCGTGTGCTGGCACTTCCTCCTGGTGCACACTGTGGGTGAGGACACTCCAGGTGTCAGGTGTGAGCGCTGGCGTGTGCTGGCACTTCCTCCTGGTGCACACTGTGGGTGAGGACACTCCAGGTGTCAGGTGTGAGCGCTGACGTGTGCTGGCCCTTCCTCCTGGTGCACACTGTGGGTGAGCACACTCCAGATGTCAGGTGTGATCACTGGGCGTGTGCTGGCACTTCCGCCCGGTGCACACTGTGGGTGAGCACACTCCAGGTGTCAGGTGTGAGCACTGGGTGTGTGCTGGCACTTCCGCCCGGTGCACACTGTGGGTGAGCACACTCCAGGTGTCAGGTGTGAGCGCTGGCGTGTGCTGGCACTTCCGCCCGGTGCACACTGAGGGTGAGCACACTCACTGGCGTGTGCTGGCCCTTCCTCCTGGTGCACACTGTGGGTGAGCACACTCCAGGGTGTCAGGTGTGAGCACTGGGCGTGTGCTGGCCCTTCCTCCTGGTGCACACTGTGGGTGAGCACACTCCAGGTGTCAGGTGTGAGCGCTGGCGTGTGCTGGCACTTCCTCCTGGTGCACACTGTGGGTGAGGACACTCCGGGGTGTCAGCATCATTTTGCAGATGGAGAAACAGGACCGGAACGGTTAAGTATCTGCCAAGGTCTGCCGGCTGCGAGGGCCAGGGCCAGGGCTCCAGGCTGAGGCACTGTGGCGCCTGCTGTGGCCGGGAGAGCAGGAAGGGCAGACGGGCCGCGGACAGCACCTGCACACCTCATTGAGCCCCGGGCGCTGTTCTGAAACCAATAGATGGTTATCTTCCCCTGCAGAAGCGGAGCCACAGCCCTGGGGGCAGCACGCTGCCCAGCCACGCTGTCTGTCCCTCACCTCGGCTAGGGTGGCGGCCGAGCAGGTGGGCAGGGTGGCCGCAGAGCGAGTCTGGTGCTCGGGGACACTCGGCCCAGCTGGCCTCCTTGGCTGGGTGCTCACCATGACCTCCCGAGTAGGACATTCACAGAGGAGGAAATGCAAGCGCAGAGGGCCCTGCCCAGGGACGACAGCGAGGACGCACAGAAAACCCTGTCTCTCCTCCAGGTGACTCCAGCATGCAGGGTCTACTGACCAAGTCGTGGGCTGCGCCCTGGCGTGGGAGCCACAGCAGCTGTACCACGTATGTGCAAGTGTGTGTGATAAGTACATGTGTGTATCAGCGTGTGTATGTGTGTACAAATGTCTGATACTATGCATGTGTGTGTATTGTAACATGCACACACGTGTGTGTAAATATGCATGTGTAGCATTTGAACGTGTAAGTGTGCATAGGTGATATACTCATATATAAACACATATGTTTGAGTAAACATATGAATGTATAATATATGTGTGTAACAAATGCAAGCATGTATGTGTGTAATATACATATGCATAAGATTGCACGTATGTAATGTATGCATGCATAAATGTGCAATATGTAACATGCATGTAAATGTATATCAATATATCTGTGATATGTGCATGACATGCATGCATGCATGTGTGAGATATATGTGTAATATATGCACATAAGTGTGCATTATAATGGATTCTAAATGTGTATATGTGTGATATACATGTAAATGGAATGTGTGCGTGTATATAGGGTGACATGCACATACATGAATGAATGCATGTATGTATGCATGTGTGATATATGTTTGTGCGAGTGTGAATGTAATGTGTGTACATGAGTGTGTAAGGTGTGCGTGCATGCATGTGTGTTGTATGTAACGTGTATTTGTGTCTAAGTGTGTGTACATGCATTGTGTGGCTTTAGCTGAAGGCTTTGAGGAATGGTTTGGGGAGGACGTCCTTGAAGCCCACGTGTGTCTGATTCTCCTCACGCCCTGGCTCCTGGCTCCGGGGCCCTGCTGCCCAGTGTGCTATGGGAGGCGGCCCGGTCGGCACCTGCACACCGAGCCCAGTGAGACTCTGGCTCGTGGAGGGCAGGGCCGGGGTGACACTCAGCAGCACTCTGGGCCTCAGGGCAGGTGATGCCGCGTGCAGAGCCGGTGCCGCTGCAAGGTTTGTCCGTGGTCGCTCTGACCTCCTACGTAAGCTTGTGTAGGCTTCTCCCAGACAGACGGGTCTGCTGTGTGCAGATCATGGCGAGACGTTTGATTTCTTCCATTGGCAGACAGCTCAGCTCTCCTGTCAGTTAGGACTGGCAGCTGTGCCTGTGGTTTTACCTAAACACTTATCAGATCAGGAGTTTTTTTTTCAAAATGCAGTAAAAATTTCCATATAACATGGCGTTAATTCCAGGATGAGAGAGACTTGAATGGGAGAGAATGCAGTGGGTTAGCTCTTTTTTTTTTTAAAGATTTATTTATTTTTATTTGAAAGTCAGTTATACAGAGAGAGAGAGAGAGAGAGAGAGAGAGAGAGGTCTTCCATCCGATGGTTCACTCCCTGATTGGCTGCAACGGCTAGAGCTGTGCCAATCTGAAGCCAGGAGCCAGGAGCTTCTTCCGGGTCTCCCACACAGGTGCAGGGCCCAAGGACTTGGGCCATCTTCTACTGCTTTCCCAGGCCACCAGCAGAGAGCTGGGTCGGGAGTGGAGCAGCCGGGTCTCGAACCAGTGCCCATATGGGATGCCGGTGCTTCAGGCCAGGGCTTTAATCTGCTGCACCACAGCGCCGGCCCCAGCTCTTTTTTTTTTTTTTTTTTTAAAGATTTATTTCTTTATTTATGTGAAAGTCAGAGAAGGTGGGGGGGGGGGTCTTCCATCTGCTGGATCACTCCCCAACTGGTTTCAATGACTGGAGCTGTGCTGATCCGAAGCCAGGAGCCAGGAGCTTCTTCCTGGTCTGCGAGCACTTGGCCCGTCCTCCGCGGCCTTCTCAGGTGCATGAGCAGGGAGCCGGGACTGGAGCCAGCCCTCTGGTGTGGAATGCCGGCATCACCAACAGCGGCTCAACCAGCGACACAACCGTGGCCCCCACACCCGGGTTTTGCCTGTCATGTGCTCGTCCAGTTCTTCTGGGAGGTGGATGGTCTTTGCTCGTGGTAGCTGTGTGGCTGCTGTAGCTCCAAGCATCACGTCCTGCATTCAGTGCAGGAACAAGGGAGGGAGGGATGCGACGACCAGACGCTGCCAAGGTGAGGATAAGGGGACAGCCCCCGCGCCCCGAGTCTTCTGATGGATTCCTGGTTAGAGCTCAGCCCCCAGCCCTGCGTCGTCTGCCCCACCCCTGCACTCTGCAAAGGAGAGAGTGCGCAGGGTCTGACCAGGGCTTTGTGGCCAGTGTGCTCCGTGGGCCTGCGTCTCCCTGAAAGAAGTCTGGTCCCGACAGAAGGCTGGGCCGTCCACTCTGAGCCCAGCCTGCTCCAGGCTGGGGGGGGGGGGCCGGGGTGGGTCCAGAGCTGCCTGCCCGAGCCCAGCCTCTGTCAGCCGCCCTCGGCTCCCCGCAGAGGTGACAGAATCAACCACTGTTCCGTGATGCTTTTCTTTCCTTTTCTTTAAGATTTGCTGATTTAAGGCAGAGTGACAGAGAAGGAGGGAGGTCTCAGGCTCCCCCGTCTGTGCATCCCGCCCTCCTCGGCGGCGTGACTCGGGCTCCTCGTGGGCCCCGAGCGACCGCGGCTGTTCCGGACATCCCAGCCCGCACCCAGCAGCCGAGGAGAGACCACAAGCAAAACGCAGTGTTTCCCTTTGGCCCCAGGGAAGACCCCGCCCACCCAGCCGTCTTGCTGGCCATATTGTGGCACAAGGCCGTGCTGAAGCTAACCATGGCGAGCGGAGTAGCCCCACGGTCTGTGCCGGTCAGGACTCGCCATCTGGGCCGGGGCAGCCCCAGAAGCCCTGGCTGGGAGTGACACTGCGGCGGGAGGGCTGTGTGGGCTCATGCTGGTAGGCCTGGCGCCGGCCAGCGCTCTCGCTCTCTCTCTCTCTCTTCTTCTCCTTCTTCTTCCTTAAGATTTATTTTATTTGAAAGGCAGTATTAGAGAGAGAGAGAGAGAGAGAGAGAGATCTGCCATCCACTGCTTCACTTCCCAAAATGCCTCAATGGCTGGAGCTGGGCTGACAGGCAGTTAGGAGCCAGGAGCCTCTTCCCGGTCTCCCTCATGGGTGCAGGGGTCCAAGGACTTGGGCCATCTTCCACTGCTTTTCCAGGTCATCGCAGAGAGCTGGATCAGAAGTGGAGCAGCCGGGACTCCAACCAGCATCCACATGAGATGCTGGCACCGCGAACTGTGGCTTTACCAGCTACACCACAGCGCCAGCCCCACCAGCTTTCAAAACCGGATCTGTGGGACCCTGACCCTCCTGGCACCAGACAGACCCGCCGCTCTCCACAGAGGGCAGGAGGAGTTGTCCCAGGGCCTTCGTGCTCCGCCACAGTCACCCTTACTGGGCAGCTGGGCAGACGCCCCCAGCCCTGAGCCACCACGTGGGCTCCCACCAGCATCAGGCTACAGCCCGGGCCACAGGCAGTCACCCCCACAGCCGGTCAGTGTGCCTGCTTCCCGCTCGTTCGCCCAGGTGGAGAAGGAACGGGCAGTGGGCCGAGGCCGGGCCGGGAAGGAAGCTGGTCAGTCTGCTGGAGAGGCTGGCGGGCCGCGGCCGACTGTGTGCAGCCTGGGCTGCCCAGGCCCAGGGCCCCCAGGAGCAGGTGTGTCTGCGGCAGCAGCATGGGCAGCAGTGCCCCGTCCTCCCCCACACCTGCGCTGTGGTCGCTGGGTGAGCTCCCATGCCCGCCCCGTCCTGGGAGGCTGTGCTGGGACTCTGTCCCATCGGGGGCTGTTGAGACGTGAGGGCTGGCCCCCCGAGTTGCCTTTGGGTGCCACGGTCCTCCCTCTGCCTTGGTTTTCCTCCCTGTGCCGGGTGCTGCCTGCAGCGTCACCTTGTGCCTCGGCGACATGAATACTGAGTAACCGAGGCATTGTTGGCCTGCCCGAGCGGTGGGTGCTAATGTCATTATCACTGAGCGTCGGCCAACAAAATTAGCATGGAGCAAAGCGCCAACTGCTTACAGCGCTGGAGTGAGCGGCTCTCCAGTGGTCACCTGGTGTCTGTGCGCCCTGCGAAGTGCGAGTCTGCAGCTTTGTGGGCCTCCCTGCTCGGCCCAGGGAGCTGGGAGAGGCCCAGGGCTCTCTGCTTCCTCACGGCCGAGTGCGGGAGCTCGGCGGGGCTGCTGTAGCAAATCACCCCACACAGCTGCTGCCGAGGAGCTCGGGCGTCCTCTCACAGCTCCAGGGCTCAGACGTCCAGGCCGAGTTCGGTGAGCTTCACATCCGGGCACCAGCAGGGCTGGCTCCTCCTAGAGGCTCCCGGCTCCAGCCTGGCATCGCTCCAGCCTCTGTCTCTGCTGTCCCATCTCCCCTCTCTCTTTGACTTTATTTTTTTAAAAAGATTTATTTATTCGAAAGGCAGAGGCAGAGAGAGAGAGAGAGAGAGAGAGAGAGAGAGAGAGGTATCCCATCTACTGGGTCACTCCCCAGAGGCCTGCCACAGTCAGGTCTGGGCCAGACAGGAATCAAGCACTTGGGCCATCCTCCACTGCCTTCCCAGGCCATAGCAGAGAGCTTGATTGGAAGTGGAGCAGCCGGGACTCGAACTGGCGCCCAAAGGGGATGCCAGCACTGCAGGCGGTGGCTTTACCTGCTACGCCACAGTGCCGGCCTCTGTCTCTGAGCTTCTGATCAGTGTCTCTCTCTCCTTTCAGATTACTCCTTTGTCTATCTGAGAAACAGACAGACAGAGCTCCTGTCCTCTGGTTCACTCCCAAAACACAGCAGACACGACTGAACTGAGCGAAAGCCGGAGCCGGGAACTCCGTCTGGGTCTCCGTGTGGGTGCCGGGGACTCCAGCAGCTGAGCCGTCGCCTGCTGCTGCCCAGGCGTGGAGCTGGACTCGGGGGCAGAGGCGGGACGCGGGGTCGCAGGTGGCGTCTCAACTGCAGCACCAGTGGCCGTCCCGGCACGGGGATTCTTAACAAGGGACGGCAAGCAGAGCTCGGCTCCCTGGGCTCCCACAGCCTGCGTGCAAACACCCATGACCATCTTTAAAAACGTTGAATGTAGTGGCTGGTGCTGTGGCGCAGCGGGAAAGCCACCGCCTGTAGCACCGGCATCCCATAGGGGCGCCGGTTCCAGTCCCGGCGGCTCCACTTCTGGTCCAGCTCCCGGCTAGTGCACCTGGGACAGCAGCAGTGTTGCCCAAGTCCTTGGCCCTGCACCGTGTGGGAGACCAGGAAGAGGCTCCTGGCTTTGGCCTGGTCCAGCCCTTGTCTTTCCAGTCATTTAGGGAATGAACCGGGGGATGGAAGATTCTCTCTCTCTCTCTTTCTCTCTCTCTGCCTCTTCCTCTCTCTGTGTAACCCTGCCTTTTGAATAAATAAAATAAATCTTTTTTTAAAAGGCAGAGTGTCATTTCACCAGATTCCTGTAGGAATTTCTGGGGTTGGGCTGGGATGAGCCGTGGGCCCTCTCACCTCGCCTCTCTGAGCCGCAGCCCCCCTCATCTGTGCCATGGGGCAGGCCTGCCGACAGCTGGGGTGATTGTCACGGGGGCACAGGGCCTGGCTGTGTCCCAGGGGCTGTGTCCCAGGGGCTGCCCGTGTCCCAGGGCCGTGCTGGCTCCCTGCCTTCCACGCCTGCAGTTTCCCCCAGCCTCTGCCTTCCGTGCTCAAGCTGCGTGATTCTTCGGGGCCGGGAGAGCGCCCCGAGCCTGTCCGCGCCTGGGGCAGCCCTGGGGTCAGCGTCTGGGCATCCTTTAGGGCTGGCCATGCTCTCAGTCATGCGCTGCTTGGCGAGGTCTGTGGAACACAGGGTCAAGGCCTCTGTCCTGAGGTCAGAGGGGCCAGGGTTTGAGCCCCAGCTCCGGCACTTAGCAGCCGCGTGGTCTTTGGAAAACGACTCCGGCTGCCTGCGCCTCGGAGCTCGGATGCGCACAACAGCAGCGCCGGGCGCCCCTCCGCCGGGGCTTCCGGCCCGCTCAGCGCAGGTTAAGGGCTGGCGGGTGGGGAGGCGGCCACGGAGCAGCCGTCGCCACTTTGTCTGATGGGAAAATGGGAACCACAGACGGAGGAGGAAGCCCCAAGCGCTGCCCACCCTCCCTGGGGCCTCTGCTGGGCTCTGTGGGTGTGTCCGTGGGTGTGTCCACGTGATACGTCTGGGCTCCGAGGCTGACTGAGTGTGGCTCCAGTGTCCGTCTACCACAGTACGACGTGTGCCGTTTCTTCATTTTTTTCTAGGCTGTGCCTACTTTGGGCCAGGCATGATATTTACTAACCCACTTTAAAAAAAAAAAGCTTAAAAATACATTGAGAACATTTTCTCCGAGTCGTTTTTACCATATGCATATTTTCCCACATTTTAAAGTTTCTGAGAAAAGGACGTGTTTTAGAATCGATGTCAGAAGAAACGAGCCAGCTAGCTCGTCTTCCTCCTCACCCCTCTAGCGGGGGCTCGCGGACCGGCTGACACAGCCACGAGCCACAGCGTCTCAGGCCCTTAGGGATGCGACAGCCCACAAGACGCCTCCTCGAGCCCACGCCGTGCTCCGTGCGCCGTCATCCCAGCGTCATCCACGCTACTGTCGGGCGTCACGGCTGCCCCCGGGTTTCCGCTGTGGCAGGAGAGGCGCTCAGCCAGGTACCGGCCCCGTGGGACAGAGGCTGGGCGGAGGCCGGACCCAAGACCACCGGTCAAGGTCACAGCCAGCTGGGCTGACCTCCAGGGAGGAAGCCAGAGTGGTGGGCACCCGCCCCCCCACCTCCCCCATCTCAAGGCAGGGGTCCCCAATGGCCAAAACCAACAGGACACAGAAAGCGAGGAAAAGGTGACACAGTGCTTCAGGCTGGCCCTCGGGGTGGGGTGGGGGCCAGCACACGGGCGCGGGGCCAGATCTCGGAGAGCCTGGGCGCTCCCAGCGTGGCAGGCCCCTCCCCTTCTCTGGAGTTCCGCTCCTCGCCTCCGTCTCGTCTTGGGGAGGATGCTATTTTTAAGCGACTGGCACCGTGGATCTGCACACTCAGAGGACAGGCGACTTCACGCCGCGGGGCTGGGCGATGGCGGGCTGCGGTGGGGGCGGAGGGCTGGCTGCTGTCGAAGTACTGCCAAGGTTAATCACATCCTGCCTCGTAGTCCCGGCAGCTCCGGCACACACGGCCACACCCGCCACAGAGATGCCCTCCT
This sequence comes from Sylvilagus floridanus, assembly GCA_949820135.1. Taxonomy (NCBI): domain Eukaryota; kingdom Metazoa; phylum Chordata; class Mammalia; order Lagomorpha; family Leporidae; genus Sylvilagus; species Sylvilagus floridanus. The sequence goes on from OX463232.1 coordinate 82,372,068, forward strand.
TGTGGGCTGTGCTGGCTTTGTCCCGGAGCCGCCGCCAGTGCTGGACCCGTGCCCCCCGCATGGGCTCCTTGTGCCTGGCTCTGGCTCTGGGAGGCCCAGGCCACCGAGAGGAGTGGGTTCTCGCGGCTCCCATGGAACGCTGGAGGTTTGGGGGTGGCGGGCTGACACAGAGCGGGCCGGGTCACTGCAAGCAACAGAAACAGGATCTAGTAGATCGGGCTGGGCTGGGGGTGTCCCAGGGAGGAGCCGAGTGGGGGCACAGGAAAGGAGAGGCAGGCACGATTCCGGGAAGGCAGGAACAGGCCAGAGCCGGGGACCTGGGAGGTGGGGCCTAAGGAGCATCCGGGTGCCCGGGGAGCTGCTCTGCCAGTCAGAGAAGGGGGCCTTCCGGGGTCACGTGGCTGCTGGAGGCACCATCAGCCGCCCCCCCATCCCCACCTCCTAGGCTCTGAGCCCTCAGGCCACGCAGCCCTGCTGCTCTCTGGGCACCGGGCAGCAGCCGCCTGCGCCCCAGGCAGAGGGAGGAGAGCCCAGGCGGGACTGGGGAGTGTGAGTCATCGCCTGTACCCAGCCAAGCGGCAAACACCAAGGCTGGCAGGCAGGGATGGCCCGGGGCCACTGACCAGCAGCCCACACCCTGCTCAGGGCGTACGGCCCGGGCCGAGCGCGGAGCCCGCTGACGAATGGCCCGGCCTTGCCTCTCCGGCCATCGGCGGCCACTCTCGTGCCGCCCCCCCGCCCTGCTCCGGCCTCCCGGGGCTGGCCACCCGGCTGTGGCTCCTGGAGCCGGGCCCTGTGCCTCCGGTCCCCAGGAGCTTGGCATGAAGGCATCCGGGTTTTGAAGAAGACCACAGTCCTCTGACAACTCACTGGCCGTGGACTCGGGCCGGTCACCTCTCTTAGCCTTGGTCCCCTCTGCAACACGGAATCAATGCCAGCTGCTCAGGCATCTTCCAGGGACCAGGCTGGAGGGTGCCTGGGCTGGCCCCCAGGCCGCTCTCCCTCTCCTTGTGCGTCACCGCCACCTTGGCCACCGAGAGCCCCCCTTCCTAGATGCTGTGTGACAGACGCTGCCTCATCCTCACGTCAGCCAGGGACCACTTTGGCTGCTTTGGGCTAAACCAAACAAAAACTGGTGCCAGTTCTCACTGGGGCTGTGGCCTAGCGATTCCAGCTGGCCAGAGCAGAGCAGAGCCCGTGGCTGCTGCCTGCCCCGAGACCCGGCGTCCCACAGGACCCAGTGCCGGCTGGCCAAGCACCGCGGGCAGCTCGCGGTCTGTGCATCTCCCAGGCTCCCTTGGTCGCCGATGACAGAAATCCAACCCAGAACACTGAAACACAAATAGTCTCTTTTGGCCCACTAACTAGCGTTAATCCACAGCGAGCGGCCTGGCTCCCGGCACAGCCAGACCCAGGAGCTGGACGGAATCGCCCTCCCCTGCCCTGCTCTCCCCGTGTTGGCATGATGTCCTCACCCGTTTGAGGATAGGTGATGGCGGCGCGGGGTTCTCTGGCAGGGTCCACATTTGGCCACCTCAACGTGTCTAGCGCCGTCTGCCCTTCTAAACTGCCGTCAAGTGGTCGGGTGGGAGTTCCTGTCTCCTGACCTTGGCTGTCCTTTGCAGCCGACCCCCAGCGGAAAACGGTTGACATGACTTGATTTCCACAGCTGATTCTCAAAACGGACTCCAGTGCCCGCCAGCTCGGTGTCTTTGGAGACCCCACGACCATGCTGTGAGGAAGCCCAAGCCGGCCATTGCCGGAGAGGAGGCCCACGAGAGGGAGGAGCTGAGGTCAGCAGGGGCCAGCCTCAGCCACCCGCTGCACCACAGCCGAAAGTCACCCTCCCCAGGACCCGCGGGACCCAGGAGCCTGGTGCGCAGAGGTTTGATGTGGCTCAGCTTTGGGGCAATGGTTACCATGGCAACCGTGCCCTCTCAACCCCTCCACCCCGGTTCCTGGGGAGGATTCCCACTGAGCAGCCTAGGCGAGGGTCTCATCCCTAATGCCACCGCTGAGGCTGGACGGCTGGAGAGCCCTGACCTTAGGCTGCTGGGCCCTTGGGCCGGATGACGGGCGGGGACACAGCGACCCCCTCAGGGCCTCAGAGCATCGGCCAGGTGAAGGGAAGCGAGGCCGGCCTGCATCCCGGGCTAACGGCAGAGGCAGGGCCAGAGCTCACCGGGAGCTGCTCCACCCACAGGACAAGTGTGTCCGGGTCAAGCCGCTGGTGACCAGGGCCGGCACAGGGAACTCCGGCCAACAGCAGCGTGCGGCTTTTCCTACGGCACACGGGCAGATTTGGGGAAAGCCCAGGAGACAGGCGAGGAGCTGCGGCTGGTGCCGCCCGTGGTCCCGGAGGGAGCCGACGCCGGGGCGGGAGAGCTGGCACGAGTTAGGGGCGCCCCGGCCGCCATGGGAGGGGGTGTGGCCCGCGGTGAGGGCCCTAGAGCCTCGTGTCCCTCAGCTCTGCCCTGAGTAGCTGTGTGACCTTAGCCTGGATTTCCTTATCCAGAACATAAGGGTGACGCTAATGCTAGATTTCACTGATCCCGACTCATACTTACATGTTTCATTTTTTTTTTTTTTAATTTGCAGGGCAAAGAGACAGAGACAGAAAGATCTTCTATTTGCTGTTCACTCCTCAGATGCCTCTAACAGCCAGGGCCAGGCCGGGCCAGGGCCAGGAGCCAGGAGCCATCCAGGTCTGCCTTGAGGCTGCAGGGACCCAAGGGCACATCAGCGGGAAAGTGGGGGTGGGGAGGAGCCAGGGCTCGGGCCCAGGCACTCCCGTATGGGGCACGGGCATCCCAACCTGTGTGCCCACGCCCACTCCTAAGATCCACACTTCAACACTGCTGAAATTGGAGTGTGCTCACAAGAAATGACGCGTGTAACAGCTTTTTTTTTTTTTTTTTAAATAAACACCAGCAAAAAAAAAAAAAAAAACTTGGAATAGTATTTAATGTAATGATATATTTCACAACTAGCAAGTGTCTTTTTTTTAAGATTTCTATTTTTTAAAATTTATTTATTTGAGAGGTAGAGTTACAGTGAGAGGGAGAGGGGCCAGCGCTGTGGTGTAGCGGGTGAAGCCACCGCCTGCAGTGCGGCATCCCACGTGGGCGCCAGTTCGAGTCCCAGCTGCTCCACTTATGGTCCAGCTCTCTGCTGTGGCCTGGGAAAGCAGTGGAGGATGGCCCAAGTCCTTGGGCTCCTGCACCCACGTGGGAGACCCAGAGGAGGCTCCTGGCTTCAGATTGGCCCAGTTCCAGCCATTGCGGCCAACTGGGGGGTGAACCATCGGACGGAAGACCTCTCTCTCTCTCTGCCTCTCCTTGCTCTGTATAACTCTGACTTTCACATAAATAAATACATCTTTAAGAAGAGAGAGATACAGAGAGAGATCTTCCTTCCATTGGTTCACTCCCCAAATGGCCGCAACGGCTGGAAGCTGCACTGATCCAAAACCAGGAGCCAGGTGCTTCCTCCGGTCTCCCACGCAGGTGCAGGCCCAAGGACATGGGCCATCTTCTCCTGCTTTCCCAGGCCATAGCAGGGAGCTGGATCAGAAGAGGAGCAGCTGGAACTAGAACCGGTGCCCATGTGGGATGCCGGCGCCACAGGAGAATTAACCTACTGCGCCACGGCGCTGGCCCCTAGCACTTATAGTCAATGAATATATTCATCCTTATTGTCAATGGAATGCATCCATTGTTTTGAAGATGACATCACTCATAGAATATACGTATTCCAGTAGGATCAGTGATGCAGAAGAGACTACAGAAAGTTTCACTGGTATGAGCTCATCTGAGTCTTCCCGGGGTACAGTGAGGGCTCGGTCATCGGCAGCCGGGGTCGCTCCCACCAGGTGCCCCTGTGGGGAGAGGAAAGTGACTGTTTCGTGGGAGCCGCGAGAACACCCAGGGCTGGGCAGTCTTCAAGTCGCAGAGAGGCAGGCAGGTCCTGCTCCACCTTGCGGAGGGGCCGTGGGCAGGTGGGAGGGCGTGGGCGTCTCCCATCTTCTGGGTTTGCCCGCACAGTCCTGACTTGCGGCGACACACCCTAGGAGGGCAGAGCCGTAGAGACGTGTCCTCTCTCCATGTCAGAGGCCACAAGTCCAAAATGAAGGTGTGGGCAGGGCCGGGTCCCCCCGAAGGCCCCTGGAAAATCCCCCCTCACCTGCACCAGCTCCTGCGGCCCACAGGCACATCACCCCAGCCCAGCCTCCGGCTTCACGGCCTCACCTCTCCTCTCCTCTCTGACGCCAGCCGGCTGTTCCATGCGGTTGGAACAGGTGGCACCGGCCGGAACATTCTGTGGCTGCGGTTAGAACACTGTCAGGTGGAGAAGAGATGTGGGGAGGATTAACCGGGAGAAATCATTAACAGGAGAGAATGTCACGCGGCACGCGCTCGCTCGAGCACATTACCCAAGGCTTCCGTTTTATTTTTCACCTGCACACTGGCCAAAGCACAAAGATCACGAAACGAAGAGTTTCGGCTTTTCCTGTTTGGAAGGACAGGAACGAAGCAGGCAGGTGCACGGTCTGGGAGGGTCTCGGAGGAGCTGGCTGCTCTCTGGGGGTCTGAGGGCCCGCTGGCGCTCACCATCTCCAGCGGCGCGGGGACAGAGCTTCGTAGGAACCGTGCACTTGGTTTGCTCGCACCTGTGGGCAGGGTTTCTGCGGCTGCGTGCATCATTGGAGAAGCCGGCAGGTCTGTAGGAACCGTGCGGCTCTGCGCTCCTCAGAGCTCCTTCCGTGTCACAGTAGGGATTCGTGCTGCTGCTTTTATTGTTCTGGACTAAAAAGTACAGAAAACACAATCCCGGGGCCGGGCCGTGGCACAGCAGGTTGATCCTCCACCTGCGGCGCCGGCATCCCATATGGGCTTCGAGTCCCAGCTGCTCCGCTTCTGATCCGGCTCTCTGCTGTGGCCTGGGAAGGCAGTGGAGGATGGCCCAAGTGCTTGGGCCCCTGCACCCACGTGGGAGACCCAGAGGAAGCTCCTGGCTCTTGGCTTCGGATCAGCGCAGCTCCAGCCATTGCGGCCATTTGGGGAATGAACCAGTGGAAGGAAGACCTTTCTCTCTGTCTCTCCCTCTCATCGTCTGTAACTCTATCTCTAAAATAAAATTAAAAAATAAAATAAAATAAAATAAAATACAATCACAACCCCACCAATACACCTGTTGCACAAGAAAAGGTCAGCATAATACGAAGAAAAAGTGTTCTAAAAAACAAGAGGAGAATCAATTGTCATCAAATAGTATGGATTTCCAAAGGTGAATATTTGGGTCCGACCGTGTTGCACACATGATAGTGGCCTGGTGCTTGTGCCCAGAGAACCACGTGAAGGTGGCAGCCGCAGGCGTGTCCTGTGAGGGTCAAAGGTCGGGCAGGCACGGCTGACTGCTGGTCAAGTTCCAAGCACAAGAACTCGCGACTGTCCCCGGGAACCCCCGTGGCTGTGCAGATGTAGCCGACGCAACAGCCAGCCATCAGAAGAGAGTCAGGTCAGAGACGGGAATCTGCAGCAGCTCCGGCGGGCACTGGCCTTGGCCGATTCGCCCGCGCTGTGCCTTTCTTGTGAGCACAGTGAAGCAGACGCCGTGTGGCCCCTGGCGGCTCTTCGTGGTGCTCGGTGGCTCCTTCTGCTCAGCACCACGCTTTCTGGGGGCATCCACACCGTGGGAGTCAGGGCTCCTCCCTTCCGTAGCAGCTGGGGCCCTGGCAGCCGGCTGGAGAGAGAATGTTCACCTTCACACGGGGTGGCTCCGCCCCCGAGCTGGGTCAAGCCCTTCCTGGGACCGTGCCCACCCCACCCCCCACCCCCCGCCCCACGGGCCGAGTGTCACGCACGCACCAGCATGCCACATGCTCCCACATCTTCCGTCCTCGCGGCCCGGGGGGCAGCCGGCCAGGGAGATCCGGAGAGGGTCAGGCAGGGCCCTGGGTTGAGCTGGAAGGAGGGGCCCCCGCCCACTGCTGCCCAGCCCTGCTCTTTTGCTCTCCCTCGGAGCCGGAGCCATGGCCTAGGGGCCTGGGGGGAAGGCGCCCCTCCCCAGTACAACGCTGCAAGGGAGGCGGGACCTCTGAGTGGGCGTCTTCCTGCCCGTCATGCCGTGCCATTGCTGTGGTCAGGACACGGGCTCGGTGTCCCCACAGGTCCGTGGCCCAGGGCTTGGGGAGATGGTGGCACCTGTGAGGTCGGGGGCGTGCCCTCTGGAGACTTCTCTCTGACTTCCTGTTTGGTGATGCCAAAGCCGCACACGCACACCCCTCCGTGACTGCCACCGTCCGCCGCCCCGTCAGAGGCCAGCCCAATGCGCCCCACCCCGGCCTTGGGCTTTGAAGCCCCAGAGCTGTGAGTTTAACAGACTTCCTCGACATGAAGTTGGCTGCCTCGGGAATTTCGCTAGAGGCGAGGCTGACCAGCGCACGTGTGGAGAGGCACCTGAGTGACCAGCGATGTGCCGAGGTTGGGGGAGCAGAGGGCACGACTCGGGGTCTCACCAGTGTCCTCGGGCCTGAACCAGCCCAGAGCTGCCCGCGACAGGACCGCCCGTAGGGGGTAGCCAAGGCGCAAGGTTGCCCAGGCCGTGGCTGGACAACTGCCCGGTAACTTAGGACCTGAACAACCCTGACGCAGGTGCAGCCTGGGAAGCGCGGGGAGGGGGGGGAGCTCAGGTTCTGGAAAGCGAAGCGTGTGCCTGTCCTTTCTCAACTGTCTCTCCCAGACTGTTCTGTGTTAATGTGCGCAGATCCGCTGCCCCCTCTGCCTGCCTGGGTGCCAGCTCCAGGCACGTGGGAGCCACGTGGTACTTGCCCCCTGTTCCTCATTGATAGGCTGCTCTTGATCTTCACCGTCATAGGCAGATCTGCCCAGGACTGGCTGTGCACGTGGCCTTTGCACACCCATGCCAGAGACTCCTCCTGTGGGTAAACTGCACTCCGGGGCTGCACCTGCTCACCGTCCTGCCCAGGCAGGGTCCTCACACCGGGCAGCCACGAGCCAGGACCCCTTCCTCCAGGCGGCTCATCCAGGGAGCGCTCGTCAGAGGTGGTAAAGGCACCAAGTGGACTTGATGTTTAGCGACTTGGCCACAGCGTCCGCCTGCTTTGGGGAACGGGAGCCTTCCCTGGGAAGACGGTCAGAGAGAGAAGCCGGCGCCGGCACAACAGCTGCCTGCAAGGAAGCCACGCGGAGGGGAGTCCGGCCCTGCGGCCCTTGTCTGCAGAGCTCAGCTGCAGAGCCGGGCCCTCCTCCTCCGGAGCCCGACGTGGCCGTCACCAGCACCCCGCTGCACCCTCCTCAGTCCCGAGTCAGCAGAAGGGGTCTTTACCTCCCTTCCCCTGCCCCGGCCCGGGGAGCCAGCACGGATCCGAAGGAATCTGAGATCCGTGACAGGTGCATTCTCCGGAGCAGGGACTGCTGTCGGTCCCGGCAGGCAGAGCCTCGGCCTGGCCACGGCCACCGCGAACCGCCCTGCGGAGCCCACCCGTTCATGCAACCACAGCTGATCTAGAAATTATTTATAGACCCGAACGCCGCAGAACCACGTCTGCCGTTGCCGTGGCAACGGGGATGCGGCGCTGGCACCAGGCGTTGAGGAGCTGAGGAGCCAGCACGGGCAGTCGATGTCCACCCGGGAGCCCTGGACTCACGCGGCCTGCAGAGGCCGCCCAGGATGAAGCAGGCTTCTCCCTCCCATTCCCCTGGGGCTGGCTCATGTCGGGACCCAGCCCCCGTGGGGTGCTCAGCTCCAGGCCACTTGCTGTGTTTGTGAAAACCGCTGGCTGAGACATCTGGAACCACGCTGGGAGCCTGGCTGCGTGCCTGTGGCCCAAGGGCCCCCGAGACTCAGCTCTGGCTGTGCCTCCAGGCTGGGGTGAGACCCCGGCAGGGCGGCTCAGGAACCCAGGTCTCAGTCTGGGATTGGTGCACACTAGCACGAGCCGAGATCCAGCCGCACAGAGGCCGGGAGCCGTCCCCGCCGCTCCTGGGACCTGAGTATCCACGGCCTCGTATGGTTCCCGTTTTTCCTCCTGCTTGTCTTTTTTTTTTTTTTTGACAGGCAAAGTGGATAGTGAGAGGGAGAGAGAGACAGAGAGGAAGGTCTTCCTTTTTGCCGTTGGTTCACCCTCCAATGGCCGCCGCGGCCGGTGTGCTGTGGCCGGCGCACCGCACTGATCCAATGACAGGAGCCAGGTGCTTCTCCTGGTCTCCCATGGGGTGCAGGGCCCAAGCACTTGGGCCATCCTCCACTGCCCTCCCGGGCCACAGCAGAGAGCTGGACTGGAAGAGGAGCAACCGGGACAGAATCCGGCGCCCCGACTGGGACTAGAACCCGGTGTGCTGGCGCTGCAAGGCGGAGGATTAGCCTAGTGAGCTGCGGCACTGGCCCTACTTGTCTTTTAAATCAAGGTTTGTTTCTTTCTTTAAAAGGCAGAGTGATGGAGACACAGAGAGAGAGAGAGAGATATCTTCCTATACTCTGGTCCATTCCGCCAAATGGCCACACGGCCAGCAGCTCCATCCGTGTCTCCCGTGTGGTGCAGGGGCCCAGGCACTTGGGCCATCCTCCGCTGCCTTCCCAGGCCATGAGCAGGGAGCTGACTCAGAAGTGGAGCGGCCGAGGCTGTAGGAGACGCTGGAGTCGTCACGCCGGCCTCTTCCTCATCTTCACAGAGGCAAGCAGAGCCACGCGTCTCCCCTCCCCCGAATACGCAGCCACTCTGCACCCCGCGCCTTGCCTGTTTCGCTCGCGCCATCTCCTCACGGTCTCCCACAGCCTCACGTCCTCTCCCGGCCGCCGTGAGCGGCCTCCCAGACCCTGCTCAGAGCACAGGGCCCAGAGGCCACGTTTCCCAGCGGTTATTAAGGAAAAGCTCCCCGGGGACCCAGGAAGGAGCCCACCAGGGAGCCCAGGCGTGCAGGTGCGCTGGACCCCAGGGGCCCAGCATTCGGGTCCCAGCTCATGCAGACCCTAACCCCAAAGCCTCTGCTGATGGTCAGTGGGTTACCAGCAGCCTGGTTAAGCGTGGCCTGACTCCATTAGTGTCTAGGCGAGGGGCCCGGGGCGAGGTTTCCCGTTGGGGGCTCAGCCTGGGGAGTCTGTGCTGCGAGGGGTCGCTTTATCCAAGCAGAGGGTCCCAGCCTCTCTCTGCTTCGGGGCTTGCCACAGCCCTGCACACAGCCACCCCACATCGCCCTGGCCGGTCACCAGACCGGAGAGGGCAAGAAAGCTCTTCCTTCCCCGGGGGTCTGTTGGAGGCCCGGAAAGCTGGCAGGTCCGGGGCCGTGGCGCGCCAGGCCCGGCCGAGCCCCTGGCAGCCCGTGGAGAGCGGGTGGTGCCCAGGGACAGCCGGGCCTGGCTCTCACGCTGCCACGGTGGAGCTGCCTGTGTTTGGCTCTGGGCCCCGGCAGCGCCCTGACCCCCAGGTGTTACCGCTTAGGAGGGCCACTGGCGCTCGGAATACAGCCCCAGCTGCAAACACTCGGACGCCCGTGGGCCGCGGGGTGGTGGGGGCGGCTGGGAGTGAGTGGCTGGGGAGCCCTGGCGTGCAGGCGGCGGGAGGGACGTGAGCGCTCCGTGGGCGGGCAGCCCCAGGAGTGCGGGTCCTGCCCCACTGAGCCTGAGGAAGGGGCGGCGAGCAGGCCTGTGAGACCACGGTGCCCCCACGGCTGGGCCCCAGCTGTCGCTTCCTCAGCAGGACCCGGCACGGGGTGGGGGGTGAGGCCTCTCGGAGAGGCGGGACCCCTGGCCGTGCTGGCACAACGCTGCTGTGCGTGGCTGTCAGTCACTGTACACGAGGACCCCGGGAGTGTGGGATGCTGGGGGCCCCAGTGGTTCCAGCCTCCAAGTCGGCGTCCTGTCCCGAGCAGGCCCAGCGAGACCCCAGCCAGCCGGCAGCGCGGGCATGCGGTAAGTCCCTGCGTGAGCTCGGGGACGACCTGGGAGCTGAGTGCCGCTGTGTGTGGGGGAAGCAGGTGCCGTCTCACAGGCTGGGAGTGCTCGGAGGGATCGTATGTGTGTGTGTGTGTGCTTCTGTGCTGTGCAACCAATGACCACAAAACCTTAGCAGGCACCGGAGCTGTGGCGTAGCTGGCGAAGCCACCACCTACGATCCCAGCATCCCATGCGGCACCAGCTTGTGTCTCGGTTGTACCACGTGCTCCACTTCCAGTCCAGCTCCCTGGTACTAGCCTGGGAAACCAGCAGCAGGTGGACCAAGTGTCAGGGCCGCTGCCACCCATGAGGGAGAGCCAGAGGACGCTGCTGGCTTCCACCTGGCCCAGTGCTGGCCATGGCAGCCACGTGGGAGTGAGCTGGGGCCGGAAGATCTCTCTCTCTCTTTCTCTCTCAGTCTCTGTCTCTCCCTCTCTCTGTGTAACTCCGACTTTAAAAAAAATCTTAGCTGAACACAACACATACATGGGCTCCTGTGTTCCTGGTGTCTCTGGGCTGGGCACGCAGCCAGGCTGAGCTGGGGCTGCTGCTCGGGTCTCACACACGGCAAGTGAGGATTTGGCTGGACGGCGTCTCACCAGCAGACTCAGCCAGGGAATGGCTGGCAGGCCTTGCTTCCCGCGGCCACACGACCGAGGGCCTGGTGTTTGCTGGCCGTCAGCCGCGGGCCACCCGCAGGTCCGGGGACGGGGAGGCTGCAAGGCGGCAGTGTGTGTGTGGCAGGCGCCTGCGGCAGGCTTTATGGCTGGGGCTGGCGTCAGGCTGCCACACGAGGCCGAGATGCCCAGGAGCAAGTGGTGGAGCTCGGCTCAGCCTGAGACCCTCCCCCCGCCCCGCCCCCCAGCGGTGTGGGGGGGTGCTCACCAGCCACTGCAACTGCCTGTCCCTGGCGGGAGCTGGCGCCTGCTGTCCTGGGAGGAGGTGCTGGGGACACGCAGGGTGGGGAGGTGAGGCCTGGAGGGGAGAGGGGGAGCGAGGGCAGGAGGCGGTGGTCTGCAGCCCGACCCCGAGGGTCCTTAGATGGCGGGCTGGCTTCTGTCAGCAAAGAGGTCCCTGAACACGCAAAGCAAAACGCACCCGCTTTGGGGGCCCTGTCAGTCTCTGTGACTTTGGGGTGCGATTTCTTGAAGGAGATCCCCAAAGACCACTGCGGAAGAGGGTTTAGACGTTCTCATCCGTAAAGCAGAGACTTGAGGCTCTTTGCAACGCAAGTGACGGGCGAAGGCTGGGCGCCCAGACCACGGAGGGGCTCCCGCGCGTCCCCCAGCGTACGGTGAACGAGCGAGCGCGGGGGAAGGGGCAAACGACGAGCAGGAGACTCGATGGGCGTGCGCCGCCCTGCAGACGCCACCGCAAGTGACAGGGAGGGAGAGAAGCAGGTCCAGCCTGGCCGGAGAGAAAGCTGATGTGCAGTGTCCAGCAGAGGGCGTCCTGCACGGCCTGCGGCCGCTGTTTGAAGTGCACGGACGCGTGTGGGGGCAGCGCTTACAGCAGCAGCAGCCTGGAGCCTCCTCACAGTACGAAGACCTAACCCAGGGTGGACACGGAGCCACCAGCACCAGAGAGCTCAGGCTGGGCCGTGCACCTAGGAGCCGCTGGGCCCAGTCACACCCGGTGCGGAAGGACGCTGTCCACCTGGGAGCCGCTGGGCCCAGTCACACCCGGTGCGGAAGGACGCTGTCCACCTGGGAGCTGCTGGGCCCAGTCACACCCGGTGCGGAAGGACGCTGTCCACCTGGGAGCCGCTGGGCCCAGTCACACCCGGTGCGGAAGGACGCTGTCCACCTGGGAGCCGCTGGGCCCAGTCACACCCGGTGCGGAAGGACGCTGTCCACCTGGGAGCCGCTGGGCCCAGTCACACCCGGTGCGGAAGGACGCTGTCCACCTGGGAGCCGCTGGGCCCAGTCACACCCGGTGTGGAAGGGCACCTGGACCAGGTGCTCCATTGCTCAGCCAGGACCGTGACGGCCGGGGCGGAGACAGCACGGGGTGTGAACATGTGAGCTTGTGCCAGCGTGCATGTGCAAGCATGGAGTGAAAGGGACGCGTGTGACTGGGTGTGGGTGAGTGTGCACGTGTGTGATTCTGTGCACTTGTGTGCACATGTACGGGTGAGTGAGGGGTCAGTGTGAGAGGGCATCTGTGTGTGCGTGGCTGTGAGTGTGCACGTGGGGTGAGTGTGAGAAGGTGTGAAGGTGACAGTGTATGTGTGTGAGTGTGCACATAGGGGTGAGTGTGTGTGTCTGTGAGTGCCCACACAGGGGTGAGTGTGAGAAGATGTGTGTGTGTCTGTGAGTGTGCACGTGGGGTGAGTGTGTGTGTGTGAGTGTGCACGTGCATGCACGGGTGAGTGTGTGTGTCTGTGAGTGTGCACGTGGGGGTGAGTGTGTGTGAGTGTGCACGTGCATGCACGGGTGAGTGTGTGTGTCTGAGTGTGCACGTGGGGTGAGTGTGTGTGTGTGAGTGTGCATGTGCATGCACGGGTGAGTGTGTGTGTCTGTGAGTGTGCACGTGGGGTGAGTGTGTGTGCGTGGCTGTGAGTGTGCACATGCATGCACGGGTGCAGTGTGTGTGTCTGTGAGTGTGCACGTGGGGTGAGTGTGTGTGTCTGTGAGTGTGCACATGCATGCACGGGTGCAGTGTGTGTCTGTGAGTGTGCACGTGCATGCACGGGTGCAGTGTGTGTGTCTGTGAGTGTGCACGTGGGGTGAGTGTGTGTGTCTGTGAGTGTGCACGTGGGGTGAGTGTGTGTGTGAGTGTGCACGTGCATGCACGGGTGAGTGTGTCTGAGTGTGCACGTGGGGTGAGTGTGTGTGTGTGAGTGTGCACGTGCATGCACGGGTGAGTGTGTGTGTCTGTGAGTGTGCACGTGGGGTGAGTGTGTGTGTGTGAGTGTGCACGTGCATGCACGGGTGAGTGTGTGTGTCTGTGAGTGTGCACGTGGGGGTGAGTGTGTGTGAGTGTGCACGTGCATGCACGGGTGAGTGTGTGTGTCTGAGTGTGCACGTGGGGTGAGTGTGTGTGCGTGGCTGTGAGTGTGCACGTGCATGCACGGGTGCAGTGTGTGTGTGTGAGTGTGCACGTGCATGCATGGGTGAGTGTGTGTGTGTGAGTGTGCACGTGGGGTGAGTGTGTGTCTGTGAGTGTGCACGTGCATGCACGGGTGAGTGTGTGTGTAAGGGGTGGAGCAGGTGGGTGTTGAGATCGAGGCCTCTCTGGGCTCCCTGGATGCAGGTGCTATTTTTTTTTTTTTTTTGACAGTCAGAGTGGCCGTGAGAGGGAGAGACAGAGAGAAAGGCCTTCCTTTGCCGTTGGTTCACCCCCCAGTGACTGCTGTGGCCAGCACACCGTGCTGATCCAAAGCCAGGAGCCAGGTGCTTCTCCTGGTCTCCCATGCAGGTGCAGGGCCCAAGGACCTGGGCCATCCTCCACTGCCCTCCCGGGCCACAGCAGAGAGCTGGACTGGAAGAGGAGCAACCAGGACAGAATCTGGTGCCCCAACCAGGACTAGAACCTGGGGTGCTGGTGCCGCAGGCGGTGAGCCATGGCGCCGACCGCAGGTGGTGTTTTGAGTCACCACCCAGGCCTCTCCTTGACCTGGCCGTCCTGGCCTAGAGGCCGGCGCGGGTGGATGGAGGGTAAAGGGGGTGCTGGTCTCTTGCACCCCCCGCCCCCCCAGGGTCGCAGGCAGGGAGCTTACTGGGGGCTCCCCAGGGCTCCTGGGAGAACATAGGCACCTGTTGTGCTACCCTGACTGCCCAGCAGATGGCGCCACACAGGCAGTTTGCTACCAGATGTGGGGATCCTGGTCCAGCCCCTTCAGCGCAGGCAGAACCTGGGGCTCCAGGTCTCTAGCCGTGCGCTTGCCAGGGCGTTCATCCGGCCCACAGTTACGAGGCCCTTGCTCTGGGCTGGGGGCTGGGGGCTGGGAACCGCGGTGAGCCGGACACACCAGGTCTCCCTCCTGAGCCCGCACATCCATGGGAGCGGCTGATCCTGACCCAGTCTCCTCTGAGCCCCCGAGGCTGAGGCGGGTCCTGCTCCGCCCCTCTAAGGGCCCCTCCCCCCTCCAAGCCTGGAGACCACTGCAAGGGCTCCGCCCCCTCACCTCTGCCTGTTTCCAGGGGTGGGATGGGGGCCTGAGCCGTGAGGCTTGGGTGAGCAGCTTGGCTTCTTGGGGTCTCCCTGCCTTCACGGCAAAGCCAAGGGTCTGTGTTTCACAGGGTGTGAGTCTGCCCTGGCCAGCCCTCCCCGGCCTTCAGGGGAGGGTATGGTAGGTTGCATTGGGTCCCCAGACATACGCTCAGGCCCCAAGCCCCGGAACCTACGCGGGTGACCTTACCCCGAAAGAAGGTCTCTGCCGAGGTGATGAGTTACGATGAGGCCGCACTGGAGCAGGGTGGGCATGGAATCCAAGGTCAGGTGGAGTTAGGAGAGGAGACGCCCTTGGCAGAGCCTGGAGTGAGGCGGCCAAAGGCCGAGGATGCCTGGAGCCCCCGGAGCCTGGAGAGGCAGGAGGGACCCTGCCCTGCAGCCCTCGCAGGGGCACAGCCGTGAGCTGGGGCTTCGTGCAGGCGGGACAGCCTGCTGGTCGCCACGGCCGCAGGGGCCAACGCCGAGGGGGGGTGGCAGGAGGGTGTGTGTCGGGGCACGACATCATCAGGCGACACGTCTCAGGGGCTCCCCGTCCTAAAGCCTGTTTGTGCCGAGAGGAGGGGCTGACAGACCCTTTGCCTCCAGCAGGCGCAGGTGGGAGCGAGGACCTGAGCCCGAGGAGGCAGAGGCCAGCCCGGCTTCCACGGCGCCGACCGCTCGCCCTGGCTGGGGGGGGCAGGAGGCAGCAGCCGCGGCCGCGAGGGAAGATCCGGCTGAGTCTCCGCTGCTGTGTTTTGGGGTGAGCGTTTCTGGGGACCGCCAGGATCAGGGTACACAGGGTCCCACGCCCGCCCATCTGTGCACCCAAACCTGCCTGCTGGGGTCGGGAGGTGGGAGGTGACCGGCTCGGGAGCGTCCTGGGAGAAGGCCCCGGTCAGGCGCAGTGAGCAGGCGGAGCTGACGCCAGGGCAGTGTCTGCCGTGTGCTAGCCGCTGGCCCGCGGCGCTGTGTGCACCGACACCCAGAGCCCGGACAGGGACCCAACACGCCCCCGCCCGAAGACCCCTGTGCGGCGTCTCGGGGCTGGTGGCAGTCAGGGGTTCAAGGTGACTCCAAGGATGCCCAGACACCTGGGGCCTGGAGCCAGCACCACCAAGTGAGGCTGAGGCCCTGGCGGGAGAGGGTAGCCTTGGCCACGCACACGGGCTGGGGGGGGATGTCTCAGCTCAGTGTCTTCAGGGAGGCTGCGTGTCCCATGGGGCGGCTGAGTGTCCCGTGAGGAGGCTGCGTGTCCCATGGGGAGGCTGTGTGTCCTGTAGATAGGCTGCATGTCCTGTGGGAAAGCTGTGTGTCCCGTGGGGCAGCTGTGTGTCCTGTGGGGAGGCTGTGTGTCCCGTGGGGAGGCTGTGTGTCCCATGGAGAGGCTACATGTCCCGTGGGAAAGCTGTGTGTCCCGTGGGGCAGCTGTGTGTCCTGTGGGGAGGCTGTGTGTCCCATGGGGAGGCTGTGTGTCCCATGGAGAGGCTACATGTCCCGTGGGAAGGCTGTGTGTCCCGTGGGGAGGCTGCGTGTCCCGTGGGGAGGCTGCGTGTCCCGTGGGGAGGCTGCGTGTCCCGTGGGGAGGCTGCGTGTTCCATGGGGAGGCTGCGTGTCCCATGGATAGGTTGGGTGTTCCGTGGATAGGCTGTGTGTCCCATGGGGAGGCTGTGTGTCCCGTGGGGAGGCTGTGTGTCCCGTGGGGAGGCTGCGTGTCCCGTGGGGAGGCTGTGTGTCACATGGGGAGGCTGCGTGTCCCGTGGGGATGCTGTGTGTCCCGTGGGGAGGCTGTGTGTCCCCTGGGAGGCTGCGTGTCACATGGGGAGGGTGCGTGTCACATGGGGAGGCTGTGTGTCCCGTGGGGAGGCTGCGTGTCCTGTGGGAAAGCTGTGTGTCCCGTGGGGCAGCTGCGTGTTCCATGGGGAGGCTGCGTGTCCCATGGATAGGTTGGGTGTTCCGTGGATAGGCTGTGTGTCCCATGGGGAGGCTGCGTGTCCTGTGGATAGGCTGCATGTCCCGTGGGGAGACTGTGTGTCCCATGGATAGGCTGCGTGTTCCGTGGATAGGCTGTGTGTCCCATGGGGAGGCTGCATGTCCTGTGGGGTGGCTGCATGTCCTGTGGACAGGCTGAGTGCTCCATTGGCTATGCGGGTCGGCTGTGCTGTTGGCTGAAGCTGGTGCTCTGAGCGTGTGTAAGTGGGGTCACGTGGGCTATGTGAGATATGCACGTGCCTCTGTGTGTCTGCACACAGACCAGGGCTCTTCAAAACCTTCACGGAAAACTGCGTGGATTAAGAAAATTTTAGGGGTCGGCGCCGTGGCTCACTTGGTTAATCCTCCACCTGTGGCGCCGGCATCCCATGGGGCACCAGGTTCTAGTCCCGGTTGCCCCTCTTCCAGGCCAGCTCTCTGCTGTGGCCTGGGAAGGCAGTGGAGGATGGCCCAGGTCCTTGGGCCCTGCACCCCATGGGAGACCAGGAGAAGCACCTGGCTCCTGGCTTCGGATGGGTGCAGCACTGGCTGTAGCAGCCGTTTGGGGGGTGAACCAACAGAAGGAAGACCTTTCTCTCTGTCTCTCTCTCACTGTCTAACTCTGTCAAATAAATTTTTTAAAAACGAAAATTTTTGCACCAACATGAGCTTATCGTTAACCTCGCTCCGTGGGCTTCTTGAAGCGCCCTTGTCCATGTGCACACACTGTGTGTGTGTGTGTGTGTGTGTGTGAGTGCGTGCACAGCTCTGGGCGGGACTGAGGTCAATGGCAGCTTTGTTATTCTCTCCCCTCCTTGCACTTTTCATTTTTGGAATATTTTGCAAGGAGTAGGAATCGCTCCTTCCTGTTTGCAGTAAATCCGCGTGACCCCAAGGACGCAGTGTTTCCCAGGGTCGTGCAGCAACGCAGACGCACGCTGGCCATCGGGTGTGAGGTGGGGCAGGGGTCGGGTTCCGCGTTCACACCCCGTGCTGTCTCCCCCCGCCCATGTTCGCTCCGTGGGGTTAAGTCCTCACGGGCGGAAGCGGCCTTGCCAGGGGCTGTGACACGCGGCGTCTTTCGCACACAGAACCAAGCGAAGGGGCGTTTACATCTATTTACTTGTTTGTTTATTTACTTCTGTGGACCAGGCCATCCCGACTCTAGCCTGGGCTGCGCCCTCTGCTCCCTGCCTTGGAAAAGTTCTCGGTTTGAGAGGCAGAGGAGAGACTGGGAGAGGCCACCACACCCTGCTCACTTCCCAGGTGCCCGCAGCGGTGGGACGGCCAGAGCTGGGGACTTGGCCCAGGACCCTCGTGAGGGAGGCAGGGCCCAACGCCTGGGGCATCACCATGGCCTCCTGGGGTCCATGTTAGCAGTAAGTGGGCGTCGGGAGTCAGAGTCCACCTCCAGTCAGGTGCTCCAACGCACGGGACACAGGGGTCGCCCCTGTGAGGCCAAACGCCTGCTCCCTGAAATGGGCTTCAGAAGGGGGCAGGGAGCTCAAAGCCAGGAAGGAGGGGCTCTGTTTGCAGGTGGGAGGAGAGGATGGGGCAGATCTGGAGTCCATCTCACCCAGTTCACCCACAGGGAAACAGGCCACAGGGAGCTCCCACCGCGAAGGACAGCTAGTGTCGGCTCCTGCGGTAGCTCCAAGGACCGATGACCCTCAGTTTGTCCATCTTGGCAAAGCGACAGGGGGCAGTTCTGTGATGCCCGAGCCCCACAGTGGCCAGCCTCATGTTCCCGCGCAGTGTGGTGCCTCTGGGGTACCCTCCTCCCACCCGGGGGCTCCCCACGTTGCTGAGAGCCAGGCCTTGCCCTCTGCCTGGCTGTGCCTCTAGCCTGCAATGCCCTCTCTCCACCTCTGTCCAGGGGCAGGCGTGGCCGGGCCCAGTGCCAGGGCCCAGGGCAGGGGGTGAGTGGGCACTGGTCCCCCCCAGCCCTCCCCACCCCGTGAACTTGCCGGCTGGCTGCAGTCCCCCGCTGTCTGGCAAGGGCTGTGATGACTCACAGCCGGGCGGTTCCCATTCTGCCAGGAGCTTGGGGAAAGGAGCCCAGCCCCAGGGCCCTTCCTGGTCAGCGGGACCTCACTTCCCTCCGGCGGCTGGGACAGAGCCCCGTGGCTGCTCAAGGGCTGGGAGAGCCCCGCAGGCCTGGGTCTTGGCTGGCAGGAACTGGGGTGGGACGGGTGCTACTGCCCGCCTCAGCTTGCTCACTCCCACAGCCACGTGGGCTGGGCGGTGGAGGGGAGGCTGCAGCGTGGCAGGCGGATACCCCGTTCTTATTCTCGTCTAAGTGGGGAACCCCATGGGGTCCCAGGGTAGACTCCAGGGGTCTGTGAGCTTAGGAAGAAAACTTTAGGTCCTTGTTTTCCCCAGACTTTATTTTATTTTTTAAAGATTGTATTTATTTATTTGAGAGGTAGAGTTACAGACAGAGAGAGGGAGAGACAGAGAGAGAGGTCTTCTATCCGCTGGTTCACTCCCCAAATGGCCGCACTGGCTGGAGCTGGGCTGATCTGAAGCCAGGATCCAGGAGCTTCTTCTGGGTCTCCCATGTGGGTGGAGGGGCCAAAGGACTTGGGGCTTCTTCTACTGCTCTCCCAGGCTGCTAGCAGGGAGCTGGATCGAACGTGGAGCAGCTGGGATTCGAACCGGCGCCTATATGGGACACCAGTGCTACAGGTAGAAGCTTTTGACGCCACAGTGCCAGCCCCCCCCTTTTTTGTAAGATGTGTTTATTTGAAAGTCGGAGTTACAGAGAGATCTTCCATCTGCCGGTTTACTCCCCAGATGGCCTCAAGGGCCAGGGCTGGGCCAGGTTGAAGCCAGGAGCCAGGCGCTTCCTCCTGGCAGAGGTCCAAGCACGTGGCCGTCTTCCACTGCTTTCCCTGGTGCATTAGCAGGGAGCTGGGTCAGGAGTGGAGCAGTCAGGGTACAAACTGGTGCCGTATGGAACGCTGGCATCACAGGCAGGCTTTACCTGCTGTCCCACAGCGCCAGCCCCTCCCCCAACCTTGAACACAGGCCCCAGACTGCAATTTTCCATCCTGGGACCTTGCACCCAGAGAGCCCTCAGATAGGGTCTTGGCAGCCCGTCAGGGTGTGTGTCTGAGGAAACACCAGTCCAGCCCAGCCTCCCAGGCAGGCCAGCCGTCCCCGCTCCCAGGGGAGAAAGCCGAGGTCAGTGCCCGAGGGGAGGGGTACGGCTGGGATTTGAGCCCAGGTCTGCTGACCCCTGGGGCTCCTGCTCACATCCCACAGCTGCTCGCGGCCTCTTAGGGGTTGCCCACGGAGATGGGGGTGCAGAGAGGGCCGGGTGGTGAAGGTGCGAGAAGCGCCCAGCACCAGGCCCTGTGGCGCCAGTCTTGTTGCCGCCCGTGCGCATCATCTGTCCGTGAAAGAGGCGGCTTCACCGGAGCGCAGCAGGGAGTCTGCACAGTCAGGTCAGAGACCTCTCCATCCCTTAATCTACCCACTCATCCGTCCACACTCCCACCCATCTACCCAGCCACTAACCCAACCATCCATCCATTATCCACCCACCCATCCACCAAGTTGATCATCTATTCATCCATTATCCACTCACCCACCCACCCAACTACCCCTCCGTTTCACCATCTACACATCTACTCATCCTTGCATCCACCCACCCATCCGCTACCCCATCCATCCATCCACTCAACCATCTTTCCATCTTCATATCTACTCATCTATCTGCCCCCTCCACCCACCTCCCACTCCCCATCGTTCACACACCCACCCATCTGTCCACCCATCTACCCACCCACCCGTCTGTCCTCGGCCCGCTCTATTGCTGGAATTCTAGAGTGGAACGCAGGAAGTCATCCAGGAGCTGCCTGCACTGACATGTGCTCCACTTAACTGACACACGGTGCACCCACGGTACTGGCGTTTCTGGTTCACTACCGGCTGGGTTTTTTTTTTTTTTTTAATTTTTGACAGGCAGAGTGGACAGTGAGAGAGAGAGACAGAGAGAAAGGTCTTCCTTTGCCGTTGGTTCACCCTCCAATGGCCGCCTTGGCTAGTGCGCTACGGCTGGCACACTGCACTGATCCAATGGCAGGAGCCAGGTGCTTCTCCTGGTCTCCCATGGGGTGCAGGGCCCAAGCACTTGGGCCATCCTCCACTGCACTCCCAGGCCACAGCAGAGAGCTGGCCTGGAAGAGGGGCAACCGGGACAGAATTCGGCGCCCCGACCAGGACTAGAACCCGGTGTGCCGGCGCCGCAAGGCGGAGGATTAGCCTGTTGAGCCACAGCGCCGGCACAGCTGGGTTTTGCACATTGTGTGTTAGACTCTTTGATAGTATATAAATTAATAAGTAGCCCCGCCCGCCCCCTTGTCTAATGCCTACCAAGCCCTGCCTGCTTCCTGCCCCTCCACACTCTTACCCTGCAGCTCCAGGCTGAGAGCCCAGGTCAGCAGCCCCTGGCTGCGGGGGTCCCCAGGCTGCAGTCCCCCCTCTGCTGCAGGCTCTGAGTGAGCCCTCTGCTCCACCTCCCCCTGAGTGCTGCCAGCTCTGCCCCCCCGCCCCGAGCCGGCTGCTCCCCATCACTGCAGGCGGCTAAACCAAGACCAGGGGCAGGAGAGTGCATAGAAAGGATTCAAGCACACATTCGAACCCAGAGCAGGGATGGGGCTCCGCAGGTGTCTCAGGCTGATGTGCGGGGCTGGGCTGACCGCGGGGGGCATCGTGGTCTGGGTCCACGAACTTCTGTTCGGATCCCGCGATGTGCCCACTCCCAGGGGGCGCCCCTGCCTGCTTCCTTCCGTTGTTCTGGGAACCAGGGGTCCTTGGTCTCCTTTTCCTTTGCCCTCCTCGGGATGTGTGCTGAGCCCAGGGAGCACTGGGACTGACGGGGTTCAGGGAGAGGCTGCCAGGAACCCAGCAGCACGGCGCCAGCGCAGGGTCCCCCTCAGCTCTTGGGGTGGGCTGCTGCCTGCGGAGGTGGGGCGGAGCTGACTCCTGGCAGGCGCAGGGCCGGCCTTCTGGGCACTGCAAAGGTGGGTGGGTGTGATGTGAGGTGGAGGGTTTGAAGCAGGGGTGAGTGGCGTATTTGGGAGATGGAAGGAAGCGGGAGTGAGCGCGGGGAACCGACAGGGTGCCAATCAAAGCACCCAGGAACTAGACAGGGAGGGCTGGACCCAGGGATGACAGCCAGGAGGGACTGGGCCCCCGGTAAGCAGAAGAGCGGGGGCAGAGCCGGGGCCCAGCCCTCCTGGGGCAGGGCCAGTCCTCCAGGGGGAGGAGCCAGGTTTCCAGGGGGCGGTGCCGTGATGGGGGTTGGGGGAGAGCCACACAAGAGTAGAACCAGACCTGTCAGGGTGGGGCCAGGCCAGGCCACTGAGTGATCAGGCGAAGAAACCGGAAAACACTCCCTCTGGCCTTTGGCCGGGCCTGGGTTTCCCAAGGCCACCTCTGCCTGTGCATCACCGTCTGCCGGTCACCGTCTGGCCGTGTGGCAGCGTAGAAACCACTGGAAAGCGGTGGGTCCTGAGGCCACAGCCACAGTGGGACCGCCCCCTCTGGGACAGGGCTGCCGGCATGGCCAGGCGAGAGGACATGGCCTGTGCTGCGGGGGAGGGGAAGCCAGGATGCGGGCTGGCCGTCTCTGCACCCCGTATTTCTGCAGAGAGCCCCACGGCGCCCGCTTCTGTGGAGCCCGTGAGCGGGGACAGGCCGAGGAGACTTCTCACTGTGTGAGCTTCAGGTCGAGAGCCGGACTGGGACCTCCCCGGGGACACAGCCTGGCGGGGGCAGCAGTGACCTCATCCCTGCCCTCTGCCAAGGTCGCGCAGCGCTCCAGGCTCCAGGGGAGAGGTGTGCTGTGG